>CAUYQV010131802.1:0-11975 GCA_963574575.1 Galagoides demidoff
CCTGAGCCCAAAATTTAGAGGTTGCTGTTAGCTATGATGCCAGACCACACTACCAAGGGTTACAAAGTGAAACTCCATCTCCAAAAACAAAACAACCCCCCCCCCCCAAAAAAACCCCTATTAGTATCAAATGAAGTTTAATTCTCAAAGTCACAATACTAAGGACCTGCAGATACAGAAGACAACTTGATAACTGGGAGAGGAATGTATAAAACAGAATTGATTTTTTTTTTTTTTTTTTGAGACGGAGCCTCAAGCTATCCCCCTGGGTAGAGTGCCATGGCATCACAGCTCATAGCAACCTCAAACTCCTGGGCTTAAGCGAGTCTCCTGCCTCAGCCTCCCAAGTAGCTGGGACCACAGGCGCCCGCCACAACGCCCAGCCATTTTTTGGTTGCAGCCATCATTTTTGTTTGGTGGGCCGGGGCTGGGGATTCGAACCCGCCACCTTAGGTGTACATGGCTGACACCTTAGCCGATTGAGCCACAGGTGCCGAGCCGATTGAACTATTCCTTAATAAGCTATGTTACCTCCCCACTTCACGTCATACAGCTGTCCCAAATCCATACCCTTGCAATCCAACAAAATTGACAACTTGGCAACAGACCTCCTTCTTGTCTTTGTCTTCGTAAGGGCTGCTAGGCTGCTTTGTGGAGGGCTCTGGGCTGCAAGGCTGTTGTATGTTGGTGGTACCTGGTTCAGTGGAAGGTGCATCTCCCTCCCCTCGAAGCCCTGAAGCAGGGGAAGGACTTCGCCCAGTCAAGGCAGTTGTATGGGTTTTAGCTGCAGCACTTCGAGACCTGAGGGAATTAATTGAGGAGGGGGAAAAGGAAGGAAATCAGCTCAAAGGGAGAACAGAAAACCCCCTCCCTGGCACACCCATCCACCTTTCATAACTGTATAACCCTCTTCCAAAAAACCTTCTTCGTCACAGGATAAAAACCATTCAATGAAATGCATTCAGTCCATTTTGGTCCTTCTCTTCCCAGCATAATCCCAAAAAAATGTTCTCCCTCTACCCCTTTACTCACCTCCCCAAAACATCCCCAAACCGTCCACCCAACCCATTCCCTACCCACTTCATTTACAACTCACCTCTGAGCCCACCTCCTTCAGGAAGCCTTCCCCGATTAAGGAAGCCAGGGTAAGGATTCCTTCCTCCCCCAGACACCACGAACAAACCACCACCCCCCCTATTCTGGCAGTCCATATACATCAGAACAAAACAAAAAAATAACAATAAATAAATAAATAAATAAAAACAAAAAAAAAAAGAGAAGGGGAAATGTATATGTCTGTCCATCCTGTTGCTTTAGCCTGTCAGCTCCTACAGGGCAGGGACCGTGTCTTCCGAATGGTCTGTGCAGCGCCTAGCACACCGTGGGCGCTCAATAAATATTAAATTGATTAACCCACCATTCCCTCTCCCTCCCTTCCTCCTGGACTACCCCTTACCGACTGCGGGATGTATCAGAGGAGGAAGCAGAGTCAGCAGAAGTTGAACGGTGGGCCCGGCGGCTCTTAGGGGCTGGTGTTGTACTCCGAGATCTAAAAAAATGACCAAAACCATAAATAAGGGTGCTGCCACACCTATACTGGATTCTCTTTACCAGTCCCTTAACCCTTTAGCAGTCTAAGACATGAGTGAATCTGTCCCCTCCCTTCTAAGGTGGGATTTATCTACTTCCTAAACAAATTCCCTGCATACAAACTCACCGTTTTCGCTTCTTGTCCTTAGATTTGCGTTTGCTCTTTGGAGTGGGAGACCTAGAATATAATGCAAAGTTGTTAAAAGTAACAATTTTTTCATTTTTTATTTTTTTTGGGGGGGCAACAGTGTTTCACTTTGTTGCCCTCAGTAGAGTGCTGTGGTGTCATAGCTCACAGCAAGCTCAAACTCTTGGGCTCAAGTGATTCTCTTGCCTCAGCCTCCTGAGTAGCTGGGGCTATAGGAGCCCATCACAAAGCCCAGCTATTTTTTTAGTTGGGGTTTCACTCTGGCTTAGGCTGGTCTCAAACTCATGATCAGGTAATCTGCCCACCTTGGCCTCCCAGAGTGCTAGGATTACAGGTGTGAACCATGGCACCCAACCTTGAGAAGTGTTATTAAGAAATTGAGCTTTACTACAAGAAAAAGAAACTTCCCAGAAGCCAAGAGCAAGCAAGACCATCAAGCAGTAGCTTATCACTCCCACATCAGCCTATGTCTAAGAGACAAAAAGCTCATTCTTACCTATGCTTACGTTTCTTGGACTCAGATTCAGACCTGTTGGGAAAAATAAATAAATAAATAAACATCTGTGCCTGAACTCAACAAGCCTTCTTCAATCACTCCAAAGATTCCCACCTCATACCTGTGCTTCTTCTTCTTTGAGCTCTTCTTTCTCTCCCGTCGAGGAGAACTACTCTCTGACCTGCTAAAGATGAGTTCAGAAGCAAGATCATTCTGCTTAGCTTCTTCCCTGGCCTTCCTCCTTACAATCCACCCCTTAAAAAGGTTTTTAAAACCTTTACATCTCAACAACATCAGTGCCCCAGACCCATTTCTTTACTCTTCATAAAGTATAGGTAACTGCTAAATGAACAAACCTCAAGATAAAAAACAAAATTCCAGAAATGCAAAAGGCTGCTGACCAGTTCTTAATTGGCAGACCTGCAAACTTAACCTATCTCCACTGACAAACACATAACATCATCTGTCCCAACTTTGACCTAAATGGTAACTCTCCCTGACAACTACCTCTTGCTTTCTAGAAATAAGAATTCTCAATTCCTTTATTTATTTATTTTTTTTTTGAGACGGAGCCTCAAGCTATCCCCCTGGATAGAGTGCTATGGCATCACAGCTCATAGCAACCTCCAACGCTGGGCTCAAGCTAATCTCCTGCCTCCGTCTCCCAAGCAGCTGGGACCACAGGCGCCTGCCACAACGCCCGGCCATTTTTTGGTTGCAGCCATCATTATTGTTTGGCGGGCCTGGGCTGGGGATTCGAACCTGCCACCTTAAGTGTACGTGGCTGGCGCCTTAGCCGATTGAGCCACAGGCACCGAGCCGAATTCTCAATTCCTAAAGAGGAAGTACACAACAAAATTGGTCCTCTGGCTACTAGAGTAAGTTTCCAACCAACTTACCGCCCTCTATCTTTCTTCTTTTTCTTCTTCTTTTGCTTTGGGGTTGGTGAGCGAGAACTGCTGGACTCCCGAACAAGGCTGGGGAAGGAGAAAAAGTGGAGACAGGGTGCTAAGACAAACTTTCTTAGACATTTCAACTTCATAACAAAAATCTGGTGAGTTTGAGAAAAAAAGTCTACCAAAAAAAAAAAAAAAACCCCACAACCCACAACAGAGAGAGAGCGAGCACAAGGACGATGCTTAGAATCAGAAAAAGAAGCCAGCTTGGCACCTGTGGCTCAATCAGCTAAGGCGCCAGCCACATATACACCTGAGGTGGCGGGTTCAAATCCCCAGTCCGGGCCCACCAAACAACAATGATGGCTGCAACCAAAAAATGGCCAGCGCTGTGGCGGGCACCTGTAGTCCCAGCTACTTGGGAGGCTGAGGCAGGAGACTAGCTTGAGCCCAGGAGTTGGAGCTTGCTGTGAGCTGTGATGCCATGGCACTCTACCCAGGGGGACAGCTTGAGGCTCTGTCTCAAAAAAAAAAAAAAAAGAAAAAAGAAAAAAAAAGAAAGAAAGAAAAAGAAGCCTAAAGTGGTATTCTTGATCGTGTGTACCTGTAAGGTTTGGGAGGCTCAGGAGCTGGCTGTTTAGCTTCTCTAGCACGACGCTGAGGATCAAAAGAACTGCCATCCACATAAGAATCACTGATGCCAAAGGCAGCACGGAGTCGCTCATTCTTCTTCTCATTCAATTCTGCCAACTGGTGAGTCTCAGTTACCCTGGAGGAAAAAAGCAAAAGTCTGAAGGAATCCAAGAACAAAGGGACTAGCCATAATCAGAACACAATTACAAGCAGGAGCCAAATAAGGCATGGGGAAAGACGACGAGGCAGGGAGGAAGTTCCAGGTAAGGAGAAAGGACAGCAACAGCAGCAGCAGCAGCAGCAGCAGCAGAGTCCAAAGGAACCAAGGGAGAGTTCAACACTCACGCTGTCCTCTGCCCTGGGGTGTCCTCCTTGCCCCCAGGGTTAACATCCTTCTCCAGCAACATGAGTCGAAAGGTCGCCACTTTTTCCTGAATTTGCTGTTCCTCGTACCTGAAGAACAAATCCCTTCAGGGTTAGAGCTTAGCAGGACACTTTCTCCAGACCCAGGTAAATATTCCCCTCATTCCCAACAGGGTCTCTTCCCTCTCCATGCACACATAGAACTTTTCACTCACTGTCACCCAAAGTCCCTTCTTGTCAGTCCTTCTGATCTTTTCTTAATCATTTTCCTTCCACTTACTATACCCTCTAGAACAGTGGATTTTAAACATGCTACACTTCAGGGGCCAAAAGAAGAAAGTTAAGCAGGCAGAGTTCCAACTACTTCTCCCCAACTTGAACAAGAACAAGTCTTTTACTTCCTGGGATTCCAAAGTAAGGTATAATGTATTTTATAAGAGTTATCGATGCTGAAGTTTGAAAACCACTGCTCTAAAAGGTTTTCTGCCTGATGTGCTCCTTCTCCAAAATTTCACAACCCTACCCAGCCCATGACTACCTCTTATTCAAATATTATCCCAATTCCTGGCTTCCTGCCTTTGCTATTTTCCAAGGCCTCAATCCTTAAAATCCATTTACCTTCTCCTTCTACCAATAACAACACCTGTTTACTATGCAGCTCTTCGCCTACCTGGTCTCTGCTGTTTCTCCCTCAAAGCACATTTTTGTTCTTCAACGGGCCCCCTTCCCTATGTGCCTTCATCTGAGTAATTCAGTCCCTTAGGCTCCCATCTATGCCCCAGACACACAGTTTCCTCATCTCCCACTTTGCACTGTCCTTTAACTTTCCAATTCTCTAGCTCATTTACCTCCTCCCCTACCACAACTCCTCTCCAGGCCTCTTTGAACCAGACCTAAGCTAATACCCCCACCTAACACCCCCAGCTTTGCACTCGCTCAGTGCTTAGCTCTTTCTTCCCCAGCCCTCCCCTCACCCCTGCTCTTCCATCATCTCCTCCAGCTCGAGGCATCGCAGCTCCACGCGCCGCTTGCGCTCGTGGTCCAGGATGTCAGGATTAGGCCGCTTCACCAGGGCAGCCTCCAGGCGCCGCAGTTCCTCCTCTCCCTTGTAGTCAGGCCGCTCACCCCGGCGGCCCCGCACCAGGGACAGGTTGCGCTGGACGTAGCCGTTGGTGCCGCTGCCCCGGGGCGTCGGCAGCCCGATCCCGTTGTACATGGCCCCGTGCCCGGGGGAGGGGGCACCACCGCTCCTGAGGGGGAGCGGGGAGACACGGGTCAGGCCCCTGACCCCAAACTAACCACTTAACCACCACCCAAGTCCTTGCTCTTTCATCCCTATTTCAACATTTATCTTCACACTAAATCTCCTTTAACTAAATAATGCTCCATCATCCTCTTGCTTGCCCAACATAACCCCTTCTTCATCCTTCCTACACTGCTTCCTTTCCACCAAATCACACTCCAGTTCTTATAGCCTTTTACTTTTTTCCTTAATGCTCTCACACAGAATTCTAAATCCCTTCTGGCACCTAGGTGTTCTCCTTTTTCATCTTAGGCAAACACCAACCCTGCTTCTATCAAATCACTCCACAATGTCCCTTTACTCTCCTCCGGCCCCAAAATGCACAAGTGGTATCTTTACCAACTACTCTAATTCCTAACCTCTGATCACCAACTAAGGTCTGCAAACAGGGCACAAAAAGCACCAGACATAGATCTGTGGCATCCAATGGCCTGTAATCCGTGTCCAGAGATTCTTCCAAGAACTTACGTAAGGATTTCAGACTGCTCTAAATGACTGCAAAATGAACTAAACAGCCCCTTACTATCTAAGCCGGTGGACCAGTTGGTTAAGATAAAACTGTCCTGTGCAGCCTCACATCCAGACTAAAGGCCAGCATGCACAACAGAAACACATATGAACCTTGGATACATAATCTTAAACTTTACTTCCCAAGTAAGGAGCCATTCCCTTGATTCTATATATTGAAAGATCCTACCAACTATCCTGGCATTTTATTTGTTCAATTTCCTTTCCAATAGGATTCACAACATTATCGCCCGAGTCTTGCTAGCTCCTGTTAAATATTACCTGTTTTCAACTCAATGTTCTATTTAAGCACATCAAACCAGTCTCTTCTGTTCCAACTGTTCCTGTATCTTCTCTATATATTCTGTCATAAACTTATCTATGAAAACCCTCACCCTATCTCACCATTAATTGTTTGGCTATCCTTACCAATCCCCTTTATTGCACTTCCTCATTTTTCTCTCTCAGCTCTGCCTTACCCCTGTCCTGTGTTAACCCCAGGTCACCTACCATGTTCTATCCTCTCAACTTGTCCTAACCCCAGCATGACTCTGAAGAACACTCAAACTCCTGTTTTTCTAGTTATATTCCTTCACTACACATATTCTATTCCTTTCTCCTGCAATATTTATTCTATTTATTTCTTCAATTCATCCTCTCCAAGACAGTTTCATAGCATAAATAAGTGTGTGAGGAAAAAATACCTAGGAGAAACCCCAAGGAAGAGGTAAAGTGGAGGAATCAAAGCAAATGGAAAAGACAGACTTGGATAGAAGGGAAGGCTACATCTAGAAAATTCCAGAGTAATTATGCTAATGCCTGGGAAAATGTACTAACATGCACCGAAAAAGAAAAAAGGTATGAGAGACAAAGTATGAGGTGGATTGGAAAAGAGTTAGACTAGATCCAGAATAGTTTACATCCTCCAACTCTTCTCACCCAGTCTAAGAATGGGCTCCTGCCCAACCCCAGAAGCAGATTCAAGAGAGAATTGAAACAGAAAAGATTATGCCAGGGTGATAGATGAGGCTAAGTCTAACAAAAGCAAGTGGAAATCTAAAAACTTCCTTATTGCTCAAGAGATCAGTTTCTATCTTCCAATCCTGACTTTCATTTTCTGTCAACCTTCCCCACACTAAACCCAGGTCCTTCTTTTTGCCTTTCCATACCCCACCTAATTTTTGCTTCTCTTGCAGAATGTTTCTGACCTGCAATTAACTCTTCGGCTTAACCACTCACCCACACTTCCACACCACCTCACACAAAAATCCTCCCGCTAAGGAAGAAAAATCAGTAGCTGCTAAGCAAAGGATATGTTAGTCACAACGTTTTGAAGAACGTTTAGCAAATAAAGAGAAACAAAAGACACCACAGCATCTAAGGAAGTCTCAAGACACTAAAAGGAGGCTCGGCACCTGTGGCTCAATCTGCTAAGGCGCCAGCCACATACACCCAAGGTGGCGGGTTCGGATCCCCAGCCCAGGCCGCCAAAACAACAATGATGGCTGCAACCAAAAAATGGCCGGGCGTTGTGGTGGGCGCCTGTGGTCCCAGCTACTTGGGAGGCTGAGGCAGGAGACTCGCTTGAGCCCAGGAGTTGGAGGTTGCTATAAGCTGTGATGCCAGGGGGATAGCTTGAGGCTCCGTCTCAAAAAAAAAAAAAAACACTAAAAGGAAAAACTAACAACACACAAACCATCAAAACCAGACTTTATAAATAGGGATTCTTAAAGTGGGGTCCAGAGACTAGATATGAAAGTTACCCAAAGTAAAAGCAAAAATAAGTAAACTGCAAAGGAAAACAAAAGACAGTTTTTCCTGTTGGGGAACTGTAACAATGCCAACTATTTAGTAAGGCGATAGAATTATCTTGGAACTTAATATTAAGACATTCAGAAAAGGAAAGAGCACCAAAAAAGAGAAAAGGGTTATCCAGGAAAATGAACAGAAGCTTAACATTGGAGCACTGTAGTAACTAAAAGGACACATGAAACCCAGAAAGCAAATGTTAGCTCTCGAAGAGCCCTAAGCCCACGCACTTAGAAAGGAAGATGACAAAACTAACTCTGAATTTTTGATCAAGACAAACGTAAAAGAAGCTAGGAGGAAATGCAGGCTCAAAAGTGTTGTTTGCCAAATAATGCCTGAAATAGAAATCCAGAACAATTAAACAGAATCCACCTCTTCCCCAACGACGTCTTCCAAAAGACTCCCTGGCTTTAACACAAATTGTGGGGAGATGTTGAAAAAAATGGAAGAATAAAAGAGAATACATAGTCTACCTTACATCCACGCCCTAAATGTTAAATTCCTTTTTAACCTCTTAGAATCAGGCCTCCCCCCTCATAACATCGCGGCTACTACAAGGAGCCCAAACTGTTAGACGCGGGCCATCTAGTTCACTGCCCTGGAAGAAGCGGCCGGGCCACGAAGGCTTATTTTTGGCCTTGAGGGATGGGGGAGGGGGCTGCGCGGCGCCCCACAGTCTGGGAAGCCCAACCCCGGAGACTCGCAGGGAAAAGGAATCAGGCGCGGGGGAAACGATCCGGAAGCAGGCCGCTTGCTACCGCCCCTTCCTCGCTACTTAAAGGGCAAAAGAAGACAGCTGAGGAAGAGCCACCTCGACCGCACGTGTGGGGGGAGACCAGCAAGCGAGTCGCTCGCAGCCCAGTCGCCGAGGGCACTCAAGAACCCGAGAGCAAGTGGCTGCGCTCGCCGTTGCCATGGGGGAGGGGGAGGGGAAGGCGAAGCCCGCGCGCCACAGGAACGGCGAGAAGGGGGAGGGGAGGCAGGCAAGCGAGGGCGTCCGCGCCAGCAAAGGGCGGCGAGCGCGCGTGCGCGCGGAGGCCTAGGCCGTTCTCCGCGCGCTTTGGCCTCGCGCCGGGGCCGCCGCCCCTCCCCCACCCAGCTCGCTCGCTCCCTCACCCTCTCACCCGCCGCTGCCGCCTCTGCCCGCCGCTGCCGAGGGGTAGAGGTCTTGCCGCTGCCGCTACTCAAACTCCCGAGTCCCTTGGGTCCTGGAGCCGCCGCCTCGCCTCGCCGGTCCGCCTGCCTCAGCCGACGCCGACGCCGACGCCTCCTCGCTTCCTCAGGGGCCGCAGCAGGCTCCGACTGCGCCACTCGCACCCAGCCTGGGCCGCGTTGCGCGTCAGCACGACTAAGTGCGTCAGCACGCAGCCGCGCGCGTCGCAGGGCCCGCCGGGAACCGTAGTACGCCCCGTAACTTTGTGCGCAGGCGCCAAAGCCTCTCCAGAAAGTATAGTTTCTTACGGCGCAAGGGAGGATCTACTCCGTTGCCCGAAGGACTAAGAGTCCCGTCGGCCAGTGCGAAGAAGGGCGGGGGAGCGGCCCGAATCCACAACGTATTCGTGAGGCCTTCCGCTGGGGGTGAAGGAGGGAGGGGCCTACCCCGGCCTTCCGCGGCGCGCGACCGCCTGTCGCCCTGACGCCTTCAACCAGAGTGTTCTGGGAGTTGTAGTTCTGGCGCGTCGTGGAGTTTGTGGTTATGCCCCAGGGCGCGGCAGCCATTTTGTCTCCCCATGTTGGCCAGCAATGGCGTAAGTGCCGGGGTGCTGCCACTTTTGTGGGCTTCCCGGCCGCGCCTGTGGCCGCACACAACAATTGCCTTAACATATCGGGGAGAAGACTCGGCGCCTGTAGCTCAAGCGGCCAAGGCGCCAGCCACATACACTAGAGCTGGAGGGTTCGAATCTGGCCCAGGCATGGCAAACAGTGACAACTACAACCAAAAAATAGCCGGGCGTTGTGGCGGGCCCCAGTAGTCCAAGCTACTCGGGAGGCTGAGGCAAGAGAATCACTTAAGACCAGGAGTTGGAGGTTGCTATGAGCTGTGATGGTACTTCACTCTACAGAGGATGAAAAAGTGGAACTCTGAGTCTCAAAAAAAGAAAAGAAAATGCAAACGAATTATGATTGCCAAACTTGGCATTTTTTTCTTTTTGAGACAGAGTCTCACTTTGTCAACTTCTGTAGAGTGCTATGGCATCATAGGTAACAGCAACCTCAAACTCTTGGGCTCAAGCAATTCTCTTGGCTTAGCTCCCCAAGTAGCTGGGACTACCGGCACCCAACACGATACCCGACTATTTTTATTTTTTTCCCCAAGAAATCAACATATTTATATTTTTAAAAAACTACTTCCCCAAACTAAACATTAAGAATCATCACCAAAAACAAACAAAAAAAAAATCAAAAAAACACAGATGGATCCCAAGGTTTCTTTTTCTTTCCTTAACAACAAAAAAATTCAACCCTAAAACCCAGTCAATAATTCCTTAGAGCAGCAGAAACTCCCTCCGAGGTAGATATCTGAGTCAGACACACTCGTCCACTGAGCAATTCTATTGGTTTAAGATGAACTGCGTATGAGGTAATAAAGCCGTCTGGAGAGGAAGAGGGTGGGGATGCTCCGGGAGGCATAGCCCTTGTCCTCTGTCCAGAAGTTGTGTCCCCATTTTTGGCATCTCTGGTAGAGCAGGACTGGTGTCTCTACAGATTCCAGAACATGTAAGTGGGGTGGGGGAACCCAGAGAGAGTATGTGGGACAATAAAGGGAAAAGAGGGGAAGAGAGAGGAAGGGAGAAGGAAAAAGAGAGAAGAAAAAGGGCTCTGAGAAATAGGTTTCTGGGTGTGTTTCTGAATAAGAGAGAAAAAAGAAGGGGGAGACAGACCCCACTCTCCTTAGTAAGGCGATAGAATTATCTTGGAACTTAATATTAAGACATTCAGAAAAGGAAAGAGCACCAAAAAAGAGAAAAGGGTTATCCAGGAAAATGAACAGAAGCTTAATATTGGAGCACTGTAGTAACTAAGAGGACACATGAAACCCAGAAAGCAAATGTTAGCTCTCGAAGAGCCCTAAGCCCACACACTTAGAAAGGAAGATGACACCTATTCTTCCTGCCATGTAGTTAGCACCCCCAGCACTGAGAGAGTCTAGTTGGGGCGGGGATGCCCCCATTTGCCCTTCTCTGTCCTGTACTTCTCTTGTATTGGTGTTTGTCCTCTGGATGCCTTGTGTCTTCAACAGTTGCCTTGTGAGAACCCCCACCCCTGTGACCCTGATGGAGCGAGATCAGTTGGAGGTGTCAGAGTGAACACTCCCTGGTCCCTCTGTTGGTGATGTCACCAAAGAGGGGGTCACAGCCTCCTGCCAGCTGCTGTTTGCTCTCATTTCCAGAGGGGTGTATATCTGGCCTGCCCGGAGGTTATCTCCATAGCCCCCTGGCCCCATTGAGTGTCGGAGTGATTCTACCTGGGAAGCAGAATAGGAATCTCCATTGAGCCCAGGCATCCCCAGGAACATGTATCCAGATCCTGAGAGATTGAAAGAGCTGCCAGAGCCTGCAGAGGAAAGGGGTGTTGGGGAGCTGGTACGACTGTGCCCCCTCTGTGTGACTGAGACTGCAGTCTTGACGGCATAGATGTTTGCCTCCTCTTGGAACTTTCCAGTATTTTTCTTATATAGAATGCACTCGTCGCCAAACCAGTTGGAGACCTGAGAGACAGTGATGCCACATTTCTTGGCGAGCTCCTCTTTCGCCTCCTCACTAGGATATGGGCTACTCAGGTGGGAATAGAAATACTCATTTAGGCTCAGCGCCTGTGGCTCAAGTGGTTAAGGCGCCACATACACCTAAGGTGGCAGGTTCGAATCCAGCCCAGGCCTGCCAAACAACGACAGCTGCAACCAAAAAATAGCCAGGTCTTAATGGCGGGCGCCTGTGGTCCCAGTTACTTGGGAGGCTGAGTCAAAAGACTCGCTTGAGCCCAGGAGTTGGAGGTCGCTGTGAGCTGTGAAGTCACAGCACTCTACCCAGGGTGACAGCTTGAGGCTCTGTCTCAAAAAAATAAAATAAAAAAGAAATACTGGCTCGCGCCTGTGGCTCAATCGGCTAAGGCGCCAGCCACATACACCTAAGGTGGCGGGTTCGAATCCCCAGCCTGGGCCCGCCAAACAACAATGATGGCTGCAACCAAAAAATGGCCGGGCGTTGTGGCGGGCGCCTGTGGTCCCAG
>CAUYQV010131807.1:0-19580 GCA_963574575.1 Galagoides demidoff
GTGGCGGGCGCCTGTGGTCCCAGCTACTTGGGAGGCTGAGGCAGGAGACTCGCTTGAGCCCAGGAGTTGGAGGTTGCTGTGAGCAGAGAAGCCATGGCACTCTACCCAGGGGGACAGCTTGAGGCTCTGTCTCAAAAAAAATAAAATAAAATAAAATAAAAATAGAAAAACTAGCCAGGCGTGATGGTGGGCAGCTACCCAGGAAGCCAAGGCAATAGGATCACTCGGGCCAAAGAGTTTGAAGTTGCTGTGAGCTATGATATCATATCACTCTACCCAGGGTGACAGAATGAGACTCTGTTCCTCCCTCCAAAAAAAAAGAAAAGAAAAATTAGTCTCTACTAAAAATAGAAAAACTAGTTACAGATGTTGTGGTAGGCATCTGTAGTCCCAGCTACTTGGGAAGCTAAGGCAGGAGAATCACTGGAACCCAGGAGTTTGAAGTTCCTGTGAGTGAGGCCGACACCACAGCAAGCATTCCACACTGTGTAACAGAGTAAAATTCCGTCTATAAAAAAATAAAAACAAAACCCAAAGCGCTTGTTGATATAGCAACCAAGATGTATTCACCTGATGCTTTGGTCTCCCTTGGTTTTCCATAGAAATAATAACAAATAATCAACTCTGTAATTGTCTTGTACACATTCAGAAATTATATCATAATTAAAATGTTATTGTAGATAACATTTATCCTCCATAAATCAGGGACTCAAGAACAGCCACCAAAAACCAAACCACCACACACCGAAATATGATTTGAACATAGGCAATCCCTACCAACCCCCACCATGGTGACTAGCCCAATTTCACCTAATGTTGGCCAGATATAGACCAATCTATAACATGTTTCAAAAGCCTTGCCTGTCTATACCCTTTGACCTAGTAATTCTACATTTTTTTTTTTTTTGAGATGGAGCCTCTAGCTATCCCCCTGGGTAGAGTGCCATGGCATCACAGCTCATAGCAACCTCCAACTCCTGGGCTCAAGCGAGTCTCCTGCCTCCACCTCCCAAGTAGCTGGGACCACAGGTGCCCGCCACGATACCCGGCCAGTTTTTGGTTGCAGCCATCGTTATTTGGTGGGCCGGGCCGGGGATCCGAACCCGCTACCTTAGGTGTACATGGCTGGCGCCTTGGCTGATTGAGCCACAGGCGCCGAGCCTCAAACACACTTTTTAAAAAAATAATGATTATCTCACCATCCTTTTTTCTGTAAAACATCTACCCTCAGAAAGCTTTCTTTCTTCCTTTTTTTTTTTTTAAAGCATCAATCTCTTCCCATGCTGCATCAATCTAAGAAGCTGCATCATCACCTTGTGGGTTCACTGCCCATCTGTATGAGTCATTCCAGTTTCCCAAGGAATAGGATGCTGCTGGGGCTTGAGGGAACCAGTTGATCACAAGCCACTCATCCCCTGCCAAGTTCTAAACCAAAGGTGAACAGACATAGTTCACCAACGGGGACTGAGGCATCAGAGCTATTATGGGCCACATGGCTTAGTTCTCCTCTGGGCAGACAGGAGCCTGTCTCATTATAGCCTCCAGCCCTAGTATGTTCCTGGAGGGTGACATTCTTGACACCCCATCTGTGAAAAGGCATGAAAAGGAGCAGCCACCTGTCTTCATAACTAGTGGGTGCCTGCCCACCCACCACCACTGAGGCTCAGGATCTGGGGAAAAGAAGGAGGGGGCAGACACTGCCCTCAAGTGCTCCAGCACTGGTCTCCTTCCTCTCAGAGATGGCTCTCAGTTACCAAAATTGTACACTGGCTTTTCCAAACAAGGTGCCAAGGAAAATGTAAGTCTTCAGTGATTCTAAAAATGATGCTTCAAAAAAAAAAAAAAGGTCAGAGAGATCCTACCCACTTTACAACAGGTGCTCAAGGGAGATAAGACGCATCCCAGCCATATGTTAATAGTGAAAATCACACGGGCACTCAACAATATCTCCAGAAACTAAAAATAGCCCAAATGTGGATATTTACATTTTACTCTATTCACAGCCCTCAGAAATCAAAACCAGAACATGTCTGATCTTGGCCTTCTTATCTCAGTGTTGCTACACAGAGAGCAAAGAGCACCTTCCCTATCCCCTGCAGGCAGAGCAGGCTTTGGTGGGGCAAACCTGACCTGAGGCCCAAAGGGCCTGGGGTAGTGCTCACTAGCCAGCATCCCTTCAGGGAAAAGACTGACTCAGCAGGCTGAGTCGGGGTTGAATCTGCATTTCCAAGGGCAGGCTGCTGGTCCACAGACTCAGGAGTCACCAAGCAGGACTTAGTAAGGAGAGGCTCTCCACACCTAATAAATGATTCTCCACCCTGCTGGTGTGAAGCTAAGAGCAAAATCTGGTCTCCCACTATCCAGCCTAAGAGAAGTCTTAATGCTGAGTAACCAGATCTTTACATTCAAACCACCCTGGAGGGGCCTAGTAAGACCACCAAGGCTGTCAGCCGAGCAGACACGTTCCCTGTGGTGGGGCTGGTGCTGGCTGGGCATAGAGCAAAAAGAACAAGAACTCACACCTCAACTATCATTGATTTAATTATCACTCATGTGATTCTTTATGTACATACACATATACACATGTTCACATATATAATATGTAAAACAGTAGTTTTGTGTCATTTATACACCCCCCAAATGTCTAAGATGTGAGGGACTGGCAACCTAGACACAAATTACCAAGAGAGAACACTTTAAAAGCAGAGGTCTCCTAAAATGCATTCTTCTGTCACGTCTCCTGGCCCTGGTTCCCTCCTGGCCTCTAGTCTTCAAGCAGGAGATCCAGCTCCTCCAGTGGCAAGCGCACCCGGAGCTCCTTCTCAGTCATCAGATCCAGGACCTCCTGCATCTCCTCAGGGAAGTACTCCACGGCATCCATGTACAACACCTGGGGCAGGGAGGAACCATTCCCTCGTCAGCCAGCTACCTCCTATTAGCATGAAGAGCTCAGGGAAAAGGCACAGGTCACTGGCGAGCCTGCGCTCCTGCACCTCCACAGCCCAGTCACCCTTCACTCGGGTTTTCCCACCCAGGCACAGCCAGAAAGGACACCGCAATCACAAAAGCAGAGCAGAGTACACTCCAAGGGAGGCCTCCCTTCAGAAGTGGGGCTAGAGGTTGCCGACAGACACTGCAATCCCCATTACCCTGATTCCTGAATGTCCACTGACCTGGGCTTTCTAAGTACAGTTGGGACATAGATCCCAACTGTCTCAGCATCTGGGCTGAACTCTGCAGATGTTGGGAAACCACTACCCACAGCAAGGTGCCATGAAGCACCAGTTCTAGTGCAGGGAAAGGAAACCAATGTCTGTCAGGCTCTGACTCAAAGGGGGGACAGTCTTACTAGGAAAAGACTCTGGAAGTGCCTTGAGACAGGGTACTAGTATCCAGAGTGAAGGTGCCCAGTGACACCGGTAGGTCAGGGAGACAATGGCAGGACTGAGGCCTGGCAGAAAAGTCCTTGGGAATCTGAAGATATCATGGTCTTCAAACTTACCTTTGCCCAAGGACAATTCTGAAGTGCTTTGTAGAATACACCTTTGCTTCTTTCTTTATTTCCTAAGGAAACCTGAGATGAGGGGGGAAAAAACACAAAAATGATTAACTGAAACACAGAGGCTCGGGCTACAGAACATCCTACACTGATCTGCTCAGGGCTCCTCAGCTGCCTTCAGTTGGCCTGTGGGGAGGGCCCGGCACCACCACAGTGGCTGATGGGTATCAACAAACCCTCTGGGGTCACTTCTCCTCCACAAGTGGCCCCAGAGTGCTGACCTTTAACACTCCTGACTGTCCAGAGTTTTGCACCCTTCTCCTGAGCAGGGAGCCATTACACCCTAGCGTTAGCAACAGCATGTAAGGAGATGTGTCAGTAAGATGAAGCTGATGACCTTACACAAACAAAGGTTCTTCTATAGTATTTATCTTAGGAAAAAAATAGAAAATTTGCTTTAATACTTGCCATTTTCTGGAAACTATCTTTAGAGAAATGAGACAACCAGGACTGTGATCAACCACTGTATTAAAGGTCAAAGTTCAGTCAGAAATCTCAATCTCAGAAAGTGCAGATACTCACATATTTTTCTCTGTAGATATAAAACCCTCATCTCAACTCACAGCCACCCAATCTCTTTCCCAGCCCAGTGTGGAAGGAGATAGAGCCTGGGAGCTCCCATCAAGCCATTCCAGGAACCTCAGCCCACCAGAGCAGCTCCACAGATGGGTAGGCGATAGGAGGCATGTGCAGTGGGAGTGGGCCCAAGCAGAGCTTGTGGAGATGAAGTCTGTCTCTTTTCCATCTGCCCACCTCCTTCAGACTTTCTGTTCCCTCAGGAAAGTGTCCTAGTGGATGCTGGCGCTTCCCCCATGTGGCCAGTGCAGAGCATCCATCATGGGACCAAGCAAGGGTTGTTGATGGGTCTTCCTGAAATCCAGTCAATGGCATCCAGGAACTCCATCTAAGTATGACCTCACTCTCTTTTCGATTTTTGTTTTAAAGAGACAGGGTTCTTGCTACATTACCCAGACTAGATTTGAACTCCTGGGTTCAAGCAATCCTCATGCCTCTACTTCCTGACTGGCTAGGACTACAGGAATGTGACCCCATGCTGGCCTTTTCAATTCATTAAGGCCAACTCCACAGTCATGGGGACCACAATTTTGAGCAAGAACCAGCATCTGTGGTGACCTTACTTCAGACAAAGCTTTCTCCCCAGCATCTCCAAGTACTATCCACAGAGACACCCACGTGGCTCAGAGGACTCCTGTGTGTCCTCTCTGAGGTGAGCCTCCAGTTCTAAGGCTGGGCCTCTTAATTTGTAAGTAAAGAGCTGATGTGAGCTGTCCTTTCTTACACCAACATACTTCAATGTCATCTCCTAACATATTGACCAAATTGAAGTCCTTTTTTCCTTTTTGAAACAAAAAAGAAAAATTGTATTACTGTAGTGGTTCTCAACCTTCCTAATGCCACAACCCTTTAATACAGTTCCTCATGTTGTGGTGACCCCCAACCATAAAATTATTTTCGTTGCTACAACTATAATTTTGCTATTGTTATGAATCATGATGTAAGTATCTGATATGCAGGATGTATTTTCATTGTTACAAAGGGGTTGTGACCCACAGGTTGAGAACTGCTGTTCTCACAAATAAAGGGGTCATGACCCACAGGTTGAGAACTGCTGTATTATTGCATGTTCACAACTACAAACAGCTAATCCCAGAACTCGACAAGCCCACAAACACGGTTGGCTAGCCTCAAGTGAGAAGTGCCCTTTGTGTTTCCTCTGTCTAGCACCTGCTAGAAGGTGCCTTCCCTGTGTCAGGGCAGAGGGGCTTACCACCAAGTGTAGCCTTGGTGGTGACTGGCTTCCTGTCCATGGTTTCCTTATCAAGACTTGGCCTTGTCTTGATACCTTTGCCCTCTGACTAGAGAACCGCCTCAAGAAGGAAAAAGTTCATGGGCACTACTGGCTTTCCTAGACCTCCCTCTTCACCATCTAAATTTCCTCACCTTGACAAGCAAGACTCCTTGTAAAATCCCTAAGTCAGAGTTGAAACATCACCAGGCAGCAACTCTCTTTTCTGGAGTTCCTATGGTATTGTGTCTGTCTCCCCAGGGTGACAGGATCGTAAATGTGTCTCCCAGGCATAGTGGGAGCATCTCAGGGCATTAACTGGGTCTTTGCACAGAAGTAAAGAAAACACAGCTAGTGAAGGAGCAAAGCTGTTATGAAAGCCTCCAAGTAAACCTCTGATTCCACCAAGTCCAGAAGGAAGTGGGAATGGACATCTCTCACTGAACTCTGCTCTCCCCTCACTCAAAGCCCCAGGAACCAAGTTGCACACATGCCACCTGAAGAACTAAGCCAACAAGACACTCATGAACACACGCTGTGAATCAGACCTGAGCTGGACCATTACTAATTCTCCCCTCCATGGGAAGGTGGGGTAACAGTGGTAGCTGTGCGTCAGCCAGCTTTGTCACTCATGTACCCAGTGTCCGAGCTCTACCTTTAGAGAAGCTGGCTGGTGCTTAGTAATCTCTTGTTTTGGCATTTGTGTACCTTCTTATCTGATGTGTGCCACCTCCACACAGGAGAGGCAGCATCTCTAAGAAAATGAGAAGGCTGAAGGTCTTTAGTCTTTTGCAAAATTTGATTCTCTATTCTTACTTATCTCATTATAAATAAATCTGAGCAACTGTTAGCTTATACAAGTTCTTTAAGTAATCTGACAAAACTGATATCCAACCCTCCATAAATAAAAAAAAAAATACACCTCTATAATTCTTCCCCTGCATATTTCTAAGAGGAGACTGACACTCTGCTGAGAGCTTTATTCATTCATCCCTGGAAACGGGAACTGAAAAGGATTCTTTTCCCTCCCACTAGCTCTTGTAAATGATGGGCTTTCAATATATCCTAAGATTCTGCCAGCTGCCAACAGGATGGAAGAGAAATTATACAGGGTAAAAGAAAATCTAATGACTAACAATCCAGAAATACCACTGTTCCCTTTCTACATATTAAGACTTCTTTCATCAGTGCCATGAGAGCAGCTCACTGGCTTATAGTTCCTTCTATACTGTGTAGGTAGAAGACCAAATTAAACACTCTAAGGATCTTGAAAATAATTGCAATTTTAGCCAAAACAGAAAAAGAAGTTTGGCTAAAAATGTTAAAGCAAATATGCAGAAAAGTTCCTTTGAAACTCTCTCCTAAAACTGAGGTTGTAACCTAAGTTCCAAACTTAATGGAAAATTTTAACTGCTTTAACTATTTGTCTAATTTCTCCCCTCCCTCAATATTCTCCATGGCCAATAATAAGTTTTAATTCCTTTAATCATTTTTGCAAGGGAAAAAAGCAAGCAAGCAAATAAGCTAGCATGTGTGTAAGGATGCACATGTGTATGTCCACAAATAGAGAGGCAGGCACAAATGCACAGCCAAACAGCCCTCCTATCCGGATCCTCACCCCCAGGATGGCTCCCTTTCCTGCCCTGTCCTGGCACCTGCTGCCTACTCCTTGCATTTTGATCCTAATTTGGGTTTTTCAGTGTTTAACACCGAGTGCTAGGAGCCCACCCAGATACTTGGTTCATGGCAGATTCTCAGTAAAAATGTTCTATGTTTGCCCCCTACCTTGTCTCTATCTCTAAAAGACTGAGCAAGTTATACTGGCAAATTTGGAAGCTCTCCCTTTTTAAAGGTAAAGGACTTTCATTTGCTTAGAAAGACTAGCAAAGTACTTGTGCTAGAAAAGTCAGGGAGCATGTAATCAGCTCCTTAGCTAAGGAGCCTAATGAAAGGAATGGAGATTTGACCAAAACCCACTTCTCCCAACTCGGCTGTACCACACTGCTGTCTCTGATTAACGCTGCTCACAGGCCATGAATGAGCTATGAACACCAAACCAGCATGTGTTCTCTGGCTCTCTGGACTTTTCATCTCAAACAAGGAAGTTAAACCATAAAATGGGAGCTTTCAAATCTGAAGAATAAATGTAGAGAAATACACAATGTTTTGTAATAATACCTTAAAAAACGTCAACTTCTCTCAAGAACATGCCCACTGTTTTCCTAGGAGTGCCAATGAGTGGCTGTCCTGAGATGATATGTCCTACCCAGCCTCTCAGGTGTTCAGCACATGGCCTCTTTCAGAGGTCAGGGAAGAATACCCAAATGAATTCTGGAATCAAAGACGGGATCTTAGAGTAGCCCAAACCTCTCCTAACATCTCACTCTCTCTGTATCTCTTTACATCCCAGGTTTGTCATATATCAAATGAAAATGTTCAAATACTTTAAGTTTTGAAAATTCACCCTACAGGAATAATCAGAGAAATACATAAGATTTATGAATAAGGAAGGTCGCTTCTGGCTTCCAAAGACACAATGTTCATTGGAGGTCACATGGATATAACTGAGTAGCCTTGAACTAAAGTAAGCTCAGTGGTTAGGGTGCCAACCTCATACACTGGCGCAGGAAGGTTTGAGAACCCAGCCTGGGCCAGCTAAACAACAATGACGACTGCAACGAATAAATAGTCAGGTGTTGTGGCAGCACCTATAGTCCCAGCTACTTGGGAAGGTGAGGCAAGAGAATCACTTTAGCCCAGGAGTTTGAGATTGCTGTGAGCTGTGACTCCATAACACTCTACCAGGGGTGACACAGTGAAATTCTGTCTCAAAAAGTAAAATAAAATAAAATAAGCAAGAGGCTTAGAAGACTAAAAACATGCAACTGGCAATAGATACATTAAAGTAAATGAGCCAATCCCAATACCAGACCTTTAATCCAGGGTTGAGCCAATCCACAGACTCTATGAAGCCAAAGAACCACTGTTTACACAAGATTGAGGGCAAGATTCAAGGTGGCACCGCTGTAGACAGGAACCACCTTTCAGTCTGTACATTCACAATCCCAGAATTGTACAGTGTCTCACCATCTTCAGTCACCATGGTACTTTTAAAAGATACAAAGCTGCTTTGGAAATGTTGATTTTAAAAACCATAATACAGATTGAATCTTATCTTTTAATAGCAAAACAGAATTAGGAAATTCTTATGAGCAGGATGGCAAAGAATATAGGTCTCTTTCAAAGGGAAGCTCTTACTTAGACCATTTTCCAAGTTGTTGACTTAATAAAGTTAATTGAGGGAAAGCCACATTAAGTCATACCACACCAAATCATCTAGTAATTACTCTTCAACCTCATTCTACCAAATACCCTGAGTAATATGCAACTTGCAACCCCTTCCCAAGTCCACAGAGACTGAACATTATTTATCATGGTTTCCCTAAGGATTAACCAAAGCCAAGAAGGTAATAAGCCCACCCCTCAGCTCTCCATGTAGTGGCTACTGGACACTTTTCAGGAAGAACTGGAGCTGTGCATGAAAAGAAAAACTCTAAATATCTTCTTACCAAAAAGTTCAAATACATCCTCCACAGTAAGGGGCACTGGCTGCCACTGTCACTCCGCATTGCATTTTCAAACAGAGCTTTGATCCGATGTACTAAGCCGGTCTCAGGAATCGTGGTGTGGACCTCTCTACCGTCTACCCTGCAAGGCAAAGGCTCATGTAACTCTGAAACAAATTCTCCACCTATGTCACAGGAGAAAAAGAAGCTTTAGTGATGACACATGTCAGTAATAACTGACACAGAGAGGGGTAGGAGAGTGTTGTCCTCCCCAGGTATGTGAGCATGAGGTGAGGTGATGTGGCTTCTGCAAGCCCAGAAGGCGGCAGAAGCCAGGGTTCTGTGGTTTCTACATCACACTGAGTCTGTCTAGAAGTCTCATACGAACTCCTTGCTTCTGTTTTGTAAAGATATCTACCTTTCGATCAGCAGAATGCAAATCTTACCAAGGGGAAGGAAGACCTTTCAATTTAAAGTAACGATCACATGAAGTGAACAAAATTCCAGTGGAAGAAATAAAAAATAAAGTGAAATACTCCCCAAAGATAATTTTCCCTGTCTTACAAAAGTCAGAATAAAGCAACAGCAAAGATTCTGAGAGAAGCTAATATGTTCCTCCAAATACTGTATCTGGTTGTTTGTTTTTTGAGACAGAGTCTTGTGCTGTTGCCCAAATAGAGTGTCGTGACACCATCACAGCTCACTGCAATTTCAAACTCCTGGGCTCAGGTGATCCTCCTGCCTCAGTCTCCCAAGTAACTGAGACTACAAGTGCAAGTTACCACATGCAACTAATTTTTTCATAGAGACA
The DNA here is from genome assembly GCA_963574575.1 of Galagoides demidoff. Taxonomy (NCBI): domain Eukaryota; kingdom Metazoa; phylum Chordata; class Mammalia; order Primates; family Galagidae; genus Galagoides; species Galagoides demidoff. Next base: position 9,744 of record CAUYQV010131807.1, read on the forward strand.
GGGTCACGCTATGTTGCTCAGACTGGCCTCAAACTCTTATCCTCAAGTGATCGTCCTGCCTCAACCTACTGAAGTGCTAGAATCAAAGGTGTCAGCCACTGTGCCTGGCTCAAAGATAGTATTTAAAACATGACACTGTTGGCTCAGCACCTATGGCTCAAGTGGCTAGGGCGCCAGCCACATACACCTAAGGTGGTGGGTTCGAATCCCCAGCCCGGGCCCGCCAAACAACAATGATGGCTGCAACCAAAAGAAAAGGCCGGGTGTTGTGGCGGGCGCCTGTAGTCCCAGCAACTTGGGAGGCTGAGGCAGGAAACTCGCTTGAGCCCAGGAGTTGGAGGTTGCTATGAGCCGTGATGCCATGGCAGTCTACCCAGGGGGATAGCTTGAGACTCCATCTCAAAACAAACAAACAAACAAACAAACAAAAAACATGACATTGTTATCACTAGCAAGCATTGATTATGCTCTGTCTTCGTGTGAAGCACTTACCTCACCAACCCCTTCATGGCAACCCTATGAGGCAGGTTCTTTATTTCCATCTGACAGAAGGGAGAGCTATTAGAGAAGTGAAGTGGCTTGCCCAAGGTCACACAGCCAAGGGTGGAAGAGCTGGCCCTGGAATCCAGAGTGCTGAACTCCACAGCCACTATGCTTTCATCACTGTTTCTCAGGTACTCTGACAGCCTGACAGTCACCACTACACACACCAGAAGCAACATTCACACTCCCCAAGACCATGGCCTAGGAAGTCAGCCACCAAGCCTCTAATGAAAGAGGTTGCTCCTTTTAAGCGCCTTGTTCATTTTCCAACCTGTTATTCTACAACACCCAGGGCAACCAGAGCTGGTGTTCCAGGCACTGTGCTGCATTCACTTCTGTATTCCTGAGACCCAGCGAGGCAGGAGGAACAGAGTGAGCAAGCCAGAAGGTTTGTGGAACACATGAACAAGATGGTCCGTGATTACCTCTGAACAGTTTCCACCAGTCTCTTCCTCATTTTCTCAGCTTCAATTGCAAACAGCCAAGGTTCCAAGGACTTGGCAGACCTAATGATGGTATCAAAAAATCTTCTGGTCTTGTTGGCACTGTGGGACTTATTTTGAATCTGTACATAGGACTTCCAAAGAACCTGGTTGCCCGGATACAATTTTAAGGCTTCTGAGAGCGTGTCCCGTAGGGGAGCCAGAGGGTAAACGCTAACTTTCATGTGGAATCTGAGCAGGCTCGTGTGCATCAGTGTGATGGCTTCAAGAACACTGGTCAAACTCTGAGAGTTGGCATTGTCCTCCCGGACAGAGCCTTCTGGGGAAACAGAGTTGTTCAGTTTTGCAAATACCTGCTTATATATCTGCACAGCAGCATCAATCCCTATGGTCAAATATTGGAAGAGCATAAAGCATTTGACCAAGCTAATTAGGCGGTTAGAGGAATGAGTGGAAGCTGGATTAGAAACACAGCTCTCACTCAAAGAGTCCTGCAGTGCATGCTCATAAGCTTTTCGGGCTTTCAAGATGTGAACAGCCAAGACCTGTCCAGTGTAGGGCCCATAGGGACCACTCTCAGTCAGTCTGGTCAATATATGAACAGGTCGGGCTGTGGTGGCCCCTCGTGAGTCCGGCGACAGTTCCACCTCCAGCTCAGCATAGAGCAGACTGAGCTCACAGAGTTCAGGGTCCTTTAGTTCTTTGCTTCCTGCCAAGCTGAGTGCTGTATCAAAAACTTTTCTGGCATCTTCTATGTTGCCAAGCAACCACTCCAGATGTGCATACTGCTTCCAGAGGCAAAAGTTGTTACAGTTTTCTGGCTCCTTAAGGAGATTCTTGGCTAGTTTTTTGCAGTTCTTCCCTTGTGATTTTAACTTCTTCTTGTTTTTAGTGTGTAGATACCAAACAACCTATAGGGAAAAGAGAAGAGTGACTGCAGTGCTCTGTAATTTAAAAGCAATCCCTTTGTGCTGCCAACTTCAGAATGCTAACAGTATGAAGGCAGCTTTATTGTGTGTCTGGTAAACAGTGAGGTTGTCAAAGTGAAAGAAACTAGGAGTTTACCAGAGCCCATAGGTGCACCTAAAATAGCACATCCAGGGTTCCATTAGAAATTGCTATAAACAAGGCTGATAGACTCCCAATGTTCTTCTCCAAAGAGATGTGGCCACAAAATTTTATCACACTGTTTTAATGCAACCTAGTATATGTTACCTGTAGTTAAAGCTTCAAAACTTTGTGCTAAGAGAAAATACTGTGCTCACATACATTAAAATTGGAATAATACAGAGAAAACTAGCATGACTCCTAATGTATTAAAAAAAAGAAAAGGCAAGGTGTGGTGGCTCATGCCTATAATCTTAGCACTCTAGGAGGCTGAGATGGGAGGATTGCTTCAGCTCAGGAGTTCAAGACCAGCCTGAGGAAGAGTGAGACCCTGCCTCTACTAAAAATAGAAAAAGTTAGCTGGGTGTTGTGGTGGGTGCTTATAGTCCTAGCTACTCAGGAGGCTGAGGCAGGAGGATCACCTAAACCCAGGAGACTGAGGTTGCTGTGAGCTAGGCTAACGCCACTGCACTCTGACCTAGGCCACAAAGTGAGCAAACCAAAAAAGACAGACAATACTAACTGATGGCCAGCAGAGGGCAGAATGGCCAATCCATACAAATATCTAGCAGATTGATGCAAAGAGCAGGGAAGTAAGTAGCTTATTTTGTCAATTTTAATAAGCCCCTAAATCCTCTAACCCTGCTTAAGCTTGTTCTTGACATTAACTGCTCATATAATGACAGGCATCTGGTGACAGAAGACTCAACTCAACAAACAGCTGCAGAGTTGCAGAAGGAGCTGGACTTGCTCCTGTCTTCCCTCCTCTTTGTGGCAGCTTCTCACGACAAGCACACACGAGGGGCCTTCAGGGGTCATTGACGTGGGAGGTGCTGTGGCACAGCTCCTGGAAGAGCACTCGAAGCCTGGCAATTCCATTTACAAAACCAGTATGAAATAGAAAGGAGTTACCTTGGCAATCTCATACTGTAACCAGGAAAAGCAGAGCTGAGACTTTTCCTTGCCTACAAACAAAGGCATCACAAGGTGGAAGATGTTGCGGATGAACTCCTCGCCCTCTCGATCGTGACCCCGGGTCCAGCGAGGACAGCCCAATCTGTCCATGCGGCCAACACAGCTGACCCCAGAAAATGGAGGGTTGAAAAAAGTCAAGGGCTTTTCATCATAAAGTCCATTATCAAAGATGCTGTTCTCATCCATGGCCAGATGAAGGCAGGAGGCTGGAGGGATGAAGCCCGAAGGTATACCCAAGAACTGCAGAAAGGCCTCAATCAACTGGAACTGAAGAGCTTGGTTGGAAAGTTTGATCAAAGATTGTCCAATATCATCAAACAACACCTGTAACAGAGACAAAGTGACTCATTTAATAAAACAAACAGAAGCCTTCATCATTTTTCACAATTATTTTTACATGGATGTACTAATGATACAACGTCATTCAGATTAAAATAAATTTTAAATAGATAGGAGCTAAGTTTTCTTTTACCAAAAAACGTCCACAAGGCTACCTGGACAACTGGTGAATTACTTTCAGCAGCCCTGTGGTGCCAGTAACATCTTCACACATGGGAACAACTAGAAAGGAGGGAGGGCAGGAACAGGCCTAAGCTAGAAGCTTTCAAAGTATTCTCATGGAAACACAGAAAATCCAGAAAGACGTTCACTTCTGAAAGCACACATAATTGCTTTTGTAGTTACTTTGATAAAATTCAACTGTGAAAATTTTTTATTTTAGATGGAAGATAAAAACTCTGTTATTGTAGTTTCTTTGTATAAAATAGCTTCAGGAAATGAAAAATATACTCAAAAATAGATAAAAAGGAGCAAGGTAAAAAGGAAACTACAGGAGCAATAGAGCGTGTGAAGAGCGATTATAAGAACCTAATGCTCACTGCACAGGCTCCTTGCTGCTTTCACGTAATGATTCTTAAACATAAGGCCAAGGACCCTTGTCTCAAGGTGCAGTTTAGCTGACTGGTCTCTGTAGCCCCAGCAAAGCAAAAACCAAAACATGGCATTATCCAACTAGACTACCAGCCAGGTGCAGTAGCTTGTGCCTATAATCTTAGCATTCTGGGAGTCCAAAGCAGATCATTTGACGTCAGAAGTTCAAGAACAGCCTGAGCAAGAGTGAGACCTGGCCTCTACTCAAAGTAGAAAATTAGCTGGGAACAGTGGCACGCACCTGTAGTCCCAGTTACTTGAGAGACTGACGCAGAAGAATCACTTGAACCCAGGAGTTTGAGGTTGCAATGAGCAATGATGACACCACTACACTCCAGCCTGGGCACAGAGTGAGACCTTGTCTCAAAAAAAAAAAAAAAAAACCAGTCTGGATACAGTGGCTCACATCTGAAATCCTAACACTCTGGGAGGCCAAGGCGGGTAGATTGCTTGAGCACAGGTGTTCAAGACCAGCCTAAGCAAGAGCAAAACCCTGTTTCTACTAAAAATAGAAAACTAGAACTCTGAGAAGCCAAAGTGGGTAGATTGCTTGAACTTAGGAATTCGAGAGGTAGGAGCAAGACCCCATCTCCACTAAATATAGAAAAACTAGCTAGGTGTGGTAGTGCACACCTGTAGTCTCATCTACTTAGGAGGCTGAGGAAAGAGGATCATTTGAGCCCAAAAGTTTGAGGTTGCTGTGAGCTATGAGCTATGGATGATGCCATGGCACTCTACCCAGGGTAAGAGACTAAGAAAATGCACACACATTAAAAAAAAAACTAAACTACCTGGGACTCATCTAGTCATCAGAAAGCAGCTTCTTTATATTTAAAGAGAAAAGTCAGAAAGCCATTCTTCTGCAGACTTTGATTAGCTTAAAAGCTAAATGGCATGAAACTCACACAACAGCAGTCTGCTACAGAAGTCAGCTTCCAGGAGACTGCTAGAATTCTGAGTCTTTTTTTTTTTTTTCTCCCCAGGAAGAGCCTCACTTTGTCATCCTCAGTATAGTGCTGTGGCACAACCTCAAACTCTTGGGCTCAAGTGATCTTCTTGCCTCAGTCTCATGAATAGCTGGGACTACATGTACGTGCCACAACACTCAGCTATTTTTAGAGACAGGATCTTGCTCTTGCTCAGGCAGGTTTCAAACCTGTGAACTCAGGCAATCTGCTCACCTCAGCCTCCCGGAGTGCTAAGATTACAGGTGTGAGCCACTCACCGCACCTGGCCCTAAAATTCTGAGGCTTAAGCATCAACTTCCAAAGGGTAGCCAGGAACTCTATGAAATCTTCAAACACCAAAGAAAAATCCATTCAGTGAGGCAGGGCCATCTCCCCAAGCATTCCAGTGAGTTCAGATTCCCTAGAAGTTGGCCCCTCCTTTCTGCCCAGATATCACCCTGGCCTCTATCTCTTTTCCTACTTCTCTGCCTCTGAACTGCAGTCTGGCCAATCCCACCTGCCATTCTTCAAACGTTCCTGGCACCCTGGTGCCTTCCCTTGTGCTGATCCCTCTGCCCAGAGCAGATGTTCCAGCAACAAACAAATACTACTTCACCATCCAAGAACATTAACTGAGCACTCACCACAGTACAAGTGCTGTTCTAGCCACTATTGACACAGCAGTGGACAAGAGGCCAAACTTCCTGCCTTCAGGGAACCTAACTTATAGGGAGAGTCACAGAGCTCTACACAATAGAATTGGTATCTTGTGAAATTGGATCAATTCAAGGTACTGAAAAGCATTTCTTCCTTCATTTTAATTTTTAAAGAGCTAGTGGCCACTAAATACACAGCAGCATGTCCAAATCGCATGACAGTAAACAGGGTAACATAAGCAAAGTGCCCAGAATTCATTAAGTATTCAGTAAACACTGGTTCTTTCTTTGGCAAGTTAAATTGTACACTGACTGTCTTAGTATGGACTCTACAGCCAGTCCCTCTTGTCTTCCAGAATAAAATCTATCTGCTTTGTCTCCAAGGATCCAATAGTGATGTGGGGAAAGTGGACAAAAAGAATCTAGGATAATGATTCAGTTTTTTTGAACGTGATCCCATAGAGTTCCATGTGAGAAATTAACTTAATAACCTGAAGATAATGTCCAGAGGGTGACCATGAGAGCCTACCCATCTACTAGGTGACAAGAACTATCTGGTCAAGGACCTACATGCTCCCCCATCACCAGCAGCCAATGAAATGCTATCCTGATATTCAGCAGGAGGTCAGTTTCCACAGTTATGAGTGGGAGCAGGCTGCCATCTCCTAAGCAGGCCAAGGTCTAAGAGAGCCCCAGTAACCTCCTTTCAGGTACCCAAGGCCCATGAAAACGGTCAGCTTCCCTCCCAGGGTGAGGACACATGCCTGTCTCTCAGGATCCTCACAGTCTTCCTCAGTTTGCTTCTTGGTTTTATCAGGGCGCCAGGGCCGCCAGTGCCTCCGGTCTCGGGAACGCTCCACAGCAAGCCAGATCTGCCATCTGGGCAGAGTCTTATCTCTGATTTCCTGTTCATCCTCTTCTGGTTCATCGTCATCCTCATCTAGACAACAACAAAACTTAGTTCATCTAATCAGCAAATAAAACCACCACTGCTACTCAATCAGCCTGCTATGTCAGGTACCTTGGTGGGTACCTGGAACGCTAACATGCATCAAAGGCACACTAGCCTCCTAGAGCACTCAGTGGCATTTAGGGACTCTCTTGTAATTAGCCATGTTCTCAGGAAAAACAGACAAAGTGATGAAATCTGATGATTTTCAATGCTATAACAGCAATTAAAAAGGAAATGACACATACTCTAAAATAGCACTGTCCAACAGAACTCCAATGTTAATGATCTACATCGCTGCTAATAATATGGTAGCCCGTGTGACTCACTGGGCACTTCAAATGGAGCTAGTAGAAGAATGGGAAATTTAATTTTTTTATTTTAATTAATTTTAAATAACCCCATTTGGCTAGAGGCTACTGTTTTGGACAGCAGTTTCAGAATGCTTAATGACAGCATTGGTCATTAGATTTTAAGCCATCAGAATTTTTAACCAGAGGATTTGCAATTAATTATGACCTATGCTCACTAGAACTTGCTTAAAAAATCAATTCAGGATATCCCACAATTTATTTCACTTTGTTCCCTAACTCCAAACATGCAGAATGGAAGAGAAAAAAAAAATCCTAAGTCATTTATAAAGTTCAATGCTAAGAAATAAACAAATAGGGTATATAAAATGGAACAGCCTCACAGGAAAATAGTTTGTCAGTTTCTTATGAAATTACACATGCACTTAATATAACTGCATTCTAGGGCATGCATCTCAGAAAAATGAAAGCCTATACACTAATGCTCATAGCAGTTTTATTCATAATAACCCCAAACTAGAAACAACCCAAAAGTCCTACAGTAGGTGAACACTTAAACAAGCTGCTTTACAACTATATAAAGGAATATTACTCAGCAATAAAAATTAACAAACTAATGATAAATGCAACAATTTGTATGTATCCTAGGAGAATGAAGCTAAGTGAAAAAGAAAAAAAAACCAATCTTAAAAATTTACAAGGAAAACAAGTATTGCCAAAGATGTAGAAAAACTGGAACCTGGGCAGCACCTGTGGCTCAGTGGGTAGGGCGCTGGCCCCATATACTGAGGGTGGAGGGTTCAAACCCGGCCCTGGCCAAACTGCAACAATAACAACAAAAAAATAGCCATTGTGGCGGGCACCTGTAGTCCCAGCTACTTGGGAGGCTGAGGCAAGAGAATCGCCTAAGCCCAATAGCTGGAGGTTGCTGTGAGCTGTGTGACGCCATGGCATTCTACGTAGGGCAATAGCGTGAGACTTTGTCTCTACCAAAAAAAAAAAAAAAAAAGGAACCCTTGTGCAATCCTGGTGCGAATGTAAAATGGTGCAACTACTGTCAAAAGAGTATGATGGTTTCTCAAAAAACTAACACAGTGGCTTGGTGCCTGTAGCTCAAGCGGCTAAGGCGCCAGCTACATACACCAGAGCTGGTGGGGTGGAATCCAGCCTGGGCCTGCCAAAAAAACAATGACAACTGCAACCAAAAAATAGCCAGGCATTGTGGTGGGTGCATGTAGTCCCAGCTAGTTGGAAGGCAGAGGCAGGAGAATCGCTTGAGCCCAGGAGTTGGAGGTTGCTGTGAGCTGTGATGTCACAGCACTCTACCGAGGGGGACGGCTTGAGGCTCTGTCTCAAAAAACAACAACAAAAAAAACCCGACTAACATAGAATTACCATGTGAAGAGGCAATCCCACTTCTGAATACATACCTAGAAGTACTGAAAGCAGGGACTCAGATGGACACATGCATGTTCATAGGATTTACAACTGCCAAGAGGAGGATGCAACCCAAGTGCCCATTGATGGATGAACTGAATCAGTGGATTACTTATTATTTAGCCTTAAAAGGGAAAGAAATTTGACTTATGCCACAACATGGGTGAACCTTGAAGACACTATGCTAAGTGGAATAAGCCAGTCACAAAAGAACAAATGTTGGCTCGGCATGGCTCGGTGAGTAGGGCAGGCCAAATACACCAAAGGTGGCAAGTTTGAGCCCGGCCCGGGCCTGCTACACACCAATGACAACTACAACCAAAAAATAGCCAGGCCTTGTGACAGGCACCTGTAGTCCCAGCTACTTGGGAGGCTGTGGCAAGAGAATTGCTTAAGCCCAAGAGTTAGAGGTTGCTGTGAGCTGTGACACAATGGCAATCTACAGAGGGCAACATAATAAAACTCTGTTGCAAAAAAAAACCCCAAAGAACAAATGTTATACAAGTCCACTTATGTGAGGTTCCTATAGTAGACAAATTCATAGAGAAAGAAAGTAGACTGCTGACTACGGGGCTGGGGGGAGGGGCATGGGACATTAGTCCCTAACAGGTACAGTGTTTCAGTACAGCAAGATAAAAAAGTTCTGGAGATGGATAAAGGTAATAGCTGCACAACAGGATGAAGGTATTAAATGTCATTCATTGTACCCTTTAAAATAGTAAACGCTGTTGGATTTTACAACTTAAATTTTGTTTAAAAAAGTTATATACCATATGATTCCATTTATATAGCACTGTGAAATAACATAATAGAGATGGAGAACAGATTAGTGGCACCCAGGGGTGAAGGAAGGGGGAGGAGTAGGTGTGGCTAAGAAGGGTGGCACAAGGGAGTCTTGTGGTGATGGAACAGTTCTATATTATGATTGTGGTGGCAGTTACACAAAGCTACACACATGATAAAAACTTTGTACCATCTCTACAAGTACACACACAAATGCATGCACGTAAAGCTGATGTAATGCAAATAAACTCTGCAGGCGTCTGTACCAATGTCAATGCCTTGCAATACTGGACTGTAGCACTACCGTTAAGTGAAGGGTGCACAAAACCTCTCTGTACATTTTTTCAACTTTCTATGAATTTATGTCTAAATAAAATATTCAATCAACAAAAACTCCAAATATTTCAAAGTATAACATAAACATTAGTATTTTAAATCCAATTCTACCTAAGACTCTTCTCAATTTCTCAAAGAATTTAACTATTGGCTCGGCGCCTGTGGCTCAAGTGGCTAAGGCACCAGCCACACACACCTAAGGCAGCAGGTTCGAATCCAGCCCGGACCCGCCAAACAACAATAATGGCTGCAACCAAAAAATAGCCCGGCATTGTGGCGGGCGCCTGTGGTCCCAGCTACTTGGGAGGCGGAGGCAGGAGACTCGCTTGAGCCCAGGAGTTGGAGGTTGCTGTGAGCAGTGAAGCCATAGCACTCTACCCAGGGGGATAGCTTGAGGCTCTGTCTCAAAAAAAAAAAAAA
>CAUYQV010131810.1:0-17423 GCA_963574575.1 Galagoides demidoff
GATATTATTTAAAAGGACAAATTTGGGGGGGAGGGTGATTGGTGGGGTCACCTCTATGGTTTATCCTACAAGGGTACAAATGAATCTTTCTAAAAGCAGAGTATGAATGTCTTAACTCAATAACTAAGAAAATGACATGAATGTTATGTTAACCAGTTTGATGAGAGTATTTGAAAATGTATATGAAAACAGTGCACTGTACCCCATGATTGCATTAATGTACACAGTTATGCTATAAGAAATAAAAAAAGGGGAAATGACAGCAGATAATCACTGAAATACAAAACTTCATCACTGAATATTATTAAAATCTCTATGCCCAGAAATTTGAAAATGTGGTGGATATGGACATATTCCTGGAGTTACACTACCTACCTAGACTCAACTAGAAAGAAACTGAATTCTTGAACATACCAATATTAAGATCCCAAATTGAAAGAACAATAAAAAATCTTCCAACAACAAAAATATTCCTGGACAAGGTGGTTTCACTATGGAATTATATAAAACCTCAAAAAAAAGCTTTTACCTATATTGCAGAATCTCTTCCAAGACATTGAGAATGATGGAACTCTCCCCAACTCTTTCTATGAAGCAAACATCACCCTGATGCCAAAACCAGGAAAGGATACAACAAAAAAACAATATGACAGACCAATATCTTTAATGAATATAGAAGCAAAAATACTCAGTAAAATCTTAGCAACCAGAATTCAGCTACACCTTAAAAAAAAATTCAGCACAACCAAGTGGTTTATCCCAGGGATGCAAGGCTGATTCAATATATGCAAATTTATAAATGTAATTCATCATATGAACACAAGTCAAAACAAAAACCATATGATCCTGTCAATAGATGCAGAAAAGGCATTTGTACCCCCTTAATATTTAAAGTAAAAAAATAAGATAGGAAAACAAAACTGCTGAGAATTATATTGCACATTCTTATTTTTTGATGTTTTTGCTATACTGAATATCTGTACTATTTGTACCATTGAACTTGTCTTTGCATTGTCAATAGGACTGAAATGGGAAGTTTGAATCATACTGTGTTGAAAAATTGTAGGCTCTTATTGAAATATAACTTAAATTTAAAAAGTCCAAAAAAGAGGAAATCTTATTATTTGTGACAACATGGATGAACATTAGCCTAAATGAAAATAACCAAGCACAGAAAGACAAATAACTTCATGATCTCACTTATATGTGGAATATAAAAAGGTTAAACTCATAGAAGCAGGGACTAGAATGTTGGGGTTGGGTGGTTGGAGGGAGCAGAAAAGGGGAGGTAATGGCCCAACAGTGCAAAGTTTCAGTTAGACAGAGTACATAAGTTCTAGATGTCTGTTGTATAGCATATGACTATAGCTAATAATAATGTATTATACAGTTTAAAACTGTTCATAGAGTAGATCTTAAATTTTTTCACTATAAAAAATAAGAATGCAAGATGATGGATATGTTAATTGACTTGATTTATTAATTTAACAATGTATACATATATTGAAATAAACATATTGCATGTCATAAATATATATTATTTTTACTTTCAAAACAAGATAGATTGTTAAATTGTATAAAAACACAAGATGAAACCCACTTTAAACATAAAACATGGATGATTTGAAAAGTAAAAGGATGGAAGATAATATACCATGAAAACAATAATCAAAAGAAATCTGGAATAGCTATATAGATGTCAGATAATTTAGACTTCAGATCAAGGAATATTCTCAGAGATACTGAGATGCATTCCATAATTATAAAGGGAGTTAATTTTCCCTGAAGGTATAATAATTTTAAACATGTGTGCATTTAACAATAGAACTTCATATACTTGAGCAAAAATTGAAATATGGATAAATATATATTACACAATTATTGTTGGAAACTTCAATACTTCTCTCAGTAACTAAGAAAACAAGCATACAGAAAATCAATAAGGAAGACTAGAACAGAAGTCTTCTACAGAAGACTAGAACAACACTACTAACAAGTTGACATAATTGTCATTTTTGAAACTTTTCACCCAACAATAGTATAGTACACATTCTGTGTGTGTGTGGAGCATGTACCAAGAGAAGGCGTATTCTGGGCCGTAAAACAAACCTTTAGAAATTTTAAAGCATAGATATCATATAAGGATATTAACAAAATTAAACAAAAATCCAGTAACAAAGATACCTAGAAAATCTTCAAATACTAAGAAATGAAAGAAAGCACTTCTACATAAGCTATGGGTCAAAGAATGTTTCCAGGGAAATTAAAAACAATATTCTGAACTGAATAAAACAATAACACAACCTGATATATCTGTAGGATGAAATTAAAGCAGTGCTAAGATGGAGATTTATAGCATTTAATGTTTAAATACGAAATAAGTAAGGTCTCAAATCAGTGTTCTAAGCTTCCACTTTGAGAAACTAGAAAATAAAGAACAAATTAAATCCAAAGAAAGAGGAAAGAGATGATAAAAAATAAGAGCAGAAATCAATGAAACTAAAAACAAAAAAGCAAGAGAAAAATCAATAAAACCAAAAACTGGTTCCTTGAAAAGTTCAATAAAGGGTGGCACCTGTGGCTCCATGAGTAGGGCGCTGGCCCCATATACCGAGGGTGGCGGATTTGAACCCAGCCCCACCAAACTGCAACAAAAAAATAGCTTGGCATTGTGGCAGGCACCTATAGTCCCAGCTACTGGGGAGGCTGAGGCAAGAAAATTGCCTAAGCCCAAGAGCAGTAGGTTGCTGTGAGCTGTGATGCCATGGCACTGTACTGAGGGTGACAAAGTGAGACTCTGTCTCTAAAAAAGAAAAGAAAAGAAAAGGTCAATAAAATTGACAAACTTCTGGCATGACTGACCAGCAGAAAAAGAGAGAAGACATACATTATCAATATCAGTAACGGAAGAGAGGCCATCACTACAGCACCAACAGTTATGAAAAAGAAAATAAAGAAATACTACAAAACTCTATGCCCATGATTTAGCAACTTAGGCAAAATGGACCTTCAATTCAAATAAAAAAATTGGGTATATTTAAGAATGTATAGCCCAGGGTGATCAGAGATTATTTATTTATTTATTTATTTTTTTTTTTGAGACGGAGCCTCAAGCTATCCCCCTGGGTAGAGTGCCATGGCATCACAGCTCATAGCAACCTCCAACTCCTGGGCTCAAGCGAGCCTCCTGCCTCAGCCTCCCAAGTAGCTGGGACCACAGGTGCCCGTCACAATGCCCAGCCATTTTTTGGTTGCAGCCATCATTGTTGTTTTGGCGGGCCAGGCTGGGGATTCGAACCCGCCACCTTAGGTGTATGTGCCTGCACCTTAGCCGATTGAGCCACAGGCACTGAGCCGTGATCTATTCTTCATATGAAAGTGTGAGTGATTGTAAATTGGTTTTGTAATAGTACTGAGTACATTGGATATTTTTACTTCCATTCTTGAGATCCTTTACTAAGTAGGATATGTTCCAGCTCCATCCATGTAAACATAAAAGAGGTAAAGCCTCTATATTTTTTAAGGTTGCATAATATTCCATAGTATATATATACCACAATTTGTTAATCTAGTCATGGGTTGATGGGTACTTGGGCTTCTTCCATGACTTGGCTATTACAAATTGAGCTGCAATGAACAATCTGGTGCAAATAACTTTGTTATAAAGTGATTTCTGGTCTTTTGGATATACGCCTAGTAGAGAAATTGCAGGATCAAATGGCAGGTCTACTTTTAGATCCCTGATTATTCTCCATACTTCTTTCCAAAAGAAACACATTGCACTCCCACCAGCAGTGCACAAGTATTCCCTTTCTCCACATCCATGCCAACATCTGTAGTTATGTGAGCCACTCTTACAGGAGTTAGATGATTATCTCAAAGTGGTTTTGATTTGTATTTCTCTGATGATTAAAGATGATGAGCATTCTTTTTTTTTTTTTTTGCAGTTTTTCGCCAGGGCTGGGCTTGAACCTGCCATACCCATTATATGGGGCCGGATCCCTACTCCTTGAGCCAGAGGTGCTGCCCAGATGAGCATTTTTTCATGTGTCTGTAGGCCATGCACCTATCTTCTTCAGAGAAGCTCCTGTTCAAGTCCCTTGCCCACAATGAAATGGGTTTACTAATTCTTTTCTTATTAAAAACTTTGACTGCTCTGTGGATTCTGGTTATCAAACCTTTGTCAGAAGCATAACCTGCAAATATCCTCTCCCATTCTGAGGGCTATTTGCTTGCTTTACTTGCTGTGCTCTTGGCTGTGCAAAAGCTTTTTTGGTTTTGTGGCAGGGCTGGGTTTGAACCCGCTACCTCCAGCATATGGGGCCCGCAACCTACTCCTTTGACCAATAGGCACCACCCTTGTGCAGAAGCTTTTTGGTTTGATCAGATCCCAGTAATGTATTTTTGGTGTTGTTTCAATTCCCCTGAGGGTCCTACTCATAAAGTATTCTCCCAGGCCAATTGCTTCAAGTGTTTCTCCTTCACTCTCTCCAAGAATCTTTATAGTTTCATATCTTAAGTTTAAATCTTTTATCCAGTGAGAGTCAATTTTTGTTAATTGGGTCCAGTTTCAGTCTTCTACAAGTTGCCAGCCAATTTTCCCAGCACCATTTGTTAAATAGGAAACCTTTCCCCCAATTTATATTTTGATGGGCATATCAAATATCAAATGATGATAAGTGTCTAGGTTCATCTCTTGGTTCTCAATTCTGTTCCATACATCTACCTCTCTATTTTTTTTTTAACCAATACAATACTGTTTTGATTACTATAGATTTTAAAATATAGTTTGAAGTCTGGTAGCATGATTCCTCCTGATTTCTTTTTATTTCTGAGTAATGTCTTGGCTATTTGTGGTTTTTTTCTGGTTCCATATAAAATCAAGTACTATGTTTTCCAGATCTTTAAAGTATGATGGTGGTGCTTTCATAGGGATTACAATTAAATTTGTAAATTAAAATTGTAAATTTTGGGTAATGTGGACATTTTAGCAATGCTGATATGTCTTATTTTGAAAAATGCCTATTCGTGTCCTTTGCCCACTTTTTAATGGGATTATTTGGTTTTTATGATTGATATTGAATTGTTTGAGTTCCTTGTATATTCTGAATGTTAGTACCCTGGAAGATGAAAATTTTGCATGTTGTCTCTGTTTCTTTTGCTGTGCAGAGCATTTTAGTTTAATTAAGTTCTCTTTATCTATTTTTAGTTTTGTTGTCTATGATTTTGAGCACATTCATGAATTCTTTGCCTAGATCAATGTCCAAAAGAGTTTGACTTAGTTAGGTTTTCTTCTCATATTTTTATAGTTTGAGGTCTTATGATTAAATCTTTAGTCTATCTTGAGTTGATTTTTGTATATGGTGAGAAATAGAGGTCCAGTGTTTTTTAACTTTTTTTTCTTCTGTTTTTGAGACAGGGACACACTTTATCACCTAGGCTAGAGAGCAATGGAGTCATCAGAGTTCATGACAACCTGAAACTCCTGGGCTCAAGCAATTCTCCTGCTTCAGCCTCCTAATTATAGGTGCCTGCCATCACTCCTGACTTTATTAATTGATTGATTGATTCATTCATTCATTCACTCATTCATTTTGTAGTGATGGAGTTCTCACTATTGCCGAAGTGGTCTCAAACTCTTAAGATCAAGCAATCCTCTTGCCTTGGTCTCCCAAAGTACTAGGGTTGTGGATATAAGCTATCACATGCAGCCAAGGACCAGTTTTTTCTTATGCATGTGACTATTCAATTTTCCCAGCACTATTTATTGAAGATAGTGTTCTTTCCCCAGTGTGTGCTTTTATTGGCTTTGTCAAAGATGGATTGACTGCAATATGTGGCTTATTTCTGGTTTCTCTATTCTATTCCATTTATCTATATGTCTATTTTTATACTAGTGCCATGCTGTTTTGATTACTACAGCTTTTTAATATTATTGGAAGTTAGATAATGTGATGCTTCCAGTTTTGTTCTTTTTGCTCAGGATTGTTTTCACTATTTGGGCTGTTTTTTGGTTTCATATGAATTTTAGGGTAGCTTTTTCTAATTCTGTGAAAAATGACATTGGTATTTTCATAGGAATTGCACTGAATCTTTAGATTGGTTTGGGCAGTGTGGCCATCTTAATATTATTTTTTCCACTCTATGAGCTTAAGATTTTTTCCATTTGTTTGTGTCATCTACAATTTCTTTCTTCAGCATTTCATAGTTTTCCTTATAGAAATTTTTCACCTCCTTGATTAAATTTATTCATGTGTATTTTTGTGTAGGTATTCTGAATGAGATTGATATCTTGATTTCTACCAACTTCCTTCTTAGCATTGCTTTATTTATAGCCCACAAGTTTTGGTATGTTGTGTTTCCATTTTCAGTTGTTTCAAAAAATTTCTTCATTCCTGTCTTAATTTCATCTTTAACCCAGTGGTCATTCAGGAGCATATTGTTTAATTTCCACATATTTGCATAGTTTCCAAGGCTCCTCTTGGCGTTAATTGAGGTTTATTCCACTAGGGTCTGAGAAAATACTTCATATAATTTAATTTTTTTTATTTGTTAAGATTTGTTTTGTGGCCTAACATATAGTCTAAAATGGAAAATTTTTCATGTGGTGATGAAAAGTGTGCATATTCTGCAATTGCTGAGTAGAATGTTCCATAAATATCTGTTAGGTCCATTTATTCTTATGTCCAGTTTAAGTCCCATGTTTCTTTGTTAATATTTTGTCTATCAGGTGTATCTAACCTTTTTGCTTCTCTGGGCCACATTGGAAGAGAATAATCGTCTTGGACTGCACATTAAGTACACAAAAACTAACGAAAGCTAATGCACAAAAAGAACCAAAAAAGGTCCATGCATAATTTTTATGATATCTGGCATCAAAGGTAAGCAAAAATCTTTCCATAATCTACACGTGGCCTATGGGCCACAGGTTGGAGACCCTGGGTAGATGATCTGTCTAATGCTGTGAATGGGGTGTTAAATTCTCCCATTGTTATTGTATTGCTGTCTATTTCTCTCTTTAGGCCTAGTAATAATAATTTTATGAATCTGGGCACTTCAGTATTGATGAGTGTATAGTCAGAATTGTTACATCCTCTTGACAAATCGATGCCTTTATCATTATATAATGACCTTCTCTCTTTTTATTCTGTTTTGTCTGATGTAAACAGCTACTCCTGGTAACTTTTGGTTGCATTTGTGTGGAATATCTTTTTCAATCCCTTTACTTTCAGTCTACATGTGAGTTACAGACAAGGTGAGTTTCTCACAAGCAGAATATAGTTGGATTTTTAAAAATTCATTCAGCTAATCTGTATCTTTTCAGTGGAGAATTTAATCCATTTATATTCAAGGCTATTATTGATATGTGAGGTTTTGTTCCTGTCATATTGTTAATCATCTTCTAGTTTTATAATTTTTTTGTTTCTTTCTTTTTCTCTTAGTGTCTATCAATGTCTTTTGGAGGAATTCTGTACTGGTGACTTTTGATTCTTTTCTCTTCTTCCTTTGTATAATTGCTTTACCAGTGACTTTTATATTTTGTGTGTTTCCATGATGGCAATTGTCCTTTTTTCACCAAGTGTAAAACTTCTTTGAGCACTTCTTGTAAGGCTGGTCTAATGGTGACAAATTTTCTAAGCATTTGCTTCTCTGGGAACAACTTTATTTCTCCTCCATTCATGAAGGAAGTTTTGCTGGATAAAGTATCTTGTCTGATAGCTTTTTTTCTTTTAACACTTTGAAAGTATCATCCAATTCTCTTCTGGCCTATAAAGTTTCTGCTGAGATGTCTTCTTTGTGTGATAGGATTTATTTAGGTGACTAGATGCTTTTCTCTTGCTATTTTTAGAATTCACTCTTTCACTTTGATTTTAGGAAGTCTGATTATAATGTGCTGTAGTGAAGACCTCTCTGTATTATATTTGTTTGGAGATCGCTGAGCCTCCTGTATCTGGATATCTAACTCTCTTGCTAGACTTGGGAAGTTTTCATCCATTATTTTGTTAAACAGGTTTTTTAAATGTTTTGATCTTTCTTTGCCTTCAGAGATGCCTACAATTCAAATAATTTTATATGTTGTTTATGTATATACATATGTTTATATTATTTAAGTCACTTCATGTTGTAGTAAATGTCTCAAAGATTTTGGTCATTCTTTTTTATTTTTTTTTAAATTTTTACCTGATAAAGACGGTCCTGAAATTTTTTCCTCTTCATATTCTAGTCTATTGTTGAAGCTTTCAAAATATATTTTCTATATCCTTCAATGAATTCTTCAGTTCCAGAATTTCTGGGTTTTTTTTTTTAATATCTACCTCCTAGTTAAACTTCTCATTATATCTTGGATTGTTTAACTGAATTCTTTGTATTCACTTTCAGACTTCTTTTCCATCTCATTGAGCTTCTTTAAAATCAACATTTTAAATTCTTTATATGGGATTTCAAGGATTTATTTTTGGTTAAAATCTATTGCTAGTGAATTATTGTGTTCCTTTAGGGATGTCGTATTTCTTTGTTTTTCATGTTTCCATGTCTTTACATTGATATCTGCAAATCTGGTGTAACAGTCACTTTGTATTTTTTAATTTGCTTTTATTGGAACTGGTTAACTTTTCTCTGAAGGTGTATCTCTGGTGTTGGTTGGGCAGTGCCCTTTGACTTTGCTTCTAGATGCATGCAGTAGTGAAGTCTCTATATGATTTCTTTGGCTATAAACAGCATTAATGGTATCTGTAATTTCCTTGGTGTGTTAGAATGTGTTGATTAGTGGAGGCTATGGTGAATTTGTGCTGAGGACTAGAATGATAGATGGGCCCATATTCAGGCTTCAGTGATAGTAATGGTGGGCTACATGTGTCTATCGTTGTGCCCCAGGGAATCATACAGTGGTACCTTTGCTGATAGTTCCAGGTGAGCTGAAACTTGGGCCTCTAGGCAAGTGGACTCTCTGGGTGGCTTTCTCACAAGCCAGTTTTGGTGGTGGTAGACAGACCTTGTGGACTCTCAAATCCCTGGGCAGCTGGCACAGCCTGGGCAATGGTGGTAACAGTGGTGAAATGCTCTCTGGGTCCTAAGCACTGTGCACTTATGTTGGCAGTTGCTGGAATGGGTTGTGCAGATCAGCCCATAGGCCAGCAGGTAGCACTTGCAGGTAGGAGCCAGCTGAGGGGATAATGATGGGTGTTGAGGCCCAACCTCAGTCACCCAGTAGGAATACTCATAGATTGGGCTGTGCAATCCCCAGAAACATGGACTACATGCTGTGTCTCAGAGTGGGGGCAAAGCCAGGCAGAGCCAAACCCAGTGGGCTTGCACACAGGCCCCCTAATAGTGAGTACATGCACTTGCTATGATGGCTAAAAATGGGGCAATACGCAGGTTCCTGGCAGAATGCTCAGGTGAGGGGTGGCAGCTGCCACACTGAGATCCTGCCAGAGAAAGGGTGGGACCAGCTAGCCAGAGCTTTAGCCAGCAGGTGGGGGATGCATGTCCCTCTCACATCCCTATCCCAGCAAGGCTTGCTCCCTAGTCCCAGCAGTCACAGTAGTCCATGCCTATCCCATGACTCAGCTCTGGGCCATGATATCCTCTGTGACATTCAAGACTAAATCTCTGCAACAAACCAGGTCTCACTCAAGTCCCAGGGAGGTGATCACTTCCCAGCACTGGCAGCCACAGCCCATACCACACTCACTTCTGAGACCTGCAGGGAGCCCACCCACGAAGGGTCAAGTTTCTCTAACACCTAAGAACAACTCTTCCGGGTCTGCAGATGCTACATTGTTAAAAGCTGGGATCAAAAATGGCATCTCATTGTAGTCACTTAGGTTTGAGAAAGGGTATGAAACCCAGGGTGAGCTCTCTCCTGGGAGCCATTCCTTCCCACGGTTTTCTCGTTTCTCCCTAAGTCAGATTCAGGATTTGGGAGGATGCAGATGCTCTCCCACAACCTGGATGGTAGGATTCATCAGTGGGAAAGTAGACCATGGAAAGTCTCTCATTTGTTTTCTCCCACATTGGTGTGCTACTTGCAGCCAATTCTGGCCAAATAGACTCCCTCTTTTCCTTCTCCTTCCTAGTTTTTGATGTTCTTGTCACATTTCTGTTCAATTCCCATGTTCTCTCCTGGAAAATGGAGTCTAAGTGTGATGGTCTACCCACTATTTCAGTTCTTCTCAGTGGATGAGGCATCCATGATATGCCTCTATGTCAGCCATCTTGAAAAAGCTAGCAAGGATTTTTGTAGCTCCATCTTTCCCTTTTTGTCTCATATGAGGAGTAAATTACTTTGTGTGGTATAAAAGCACTTTACACTCCCTCTAAGAAGTAGAAATAAGAAGCAAATTCTACTCTTTCTCATCTGAATCATTCCCTTAAGGGTCCCTGTGTGTAGGAGTTAAGACCTCAAGTTTAATACAAAAGAGCCTTGGTCTGCAAGCATCCTCCTGGGCTTAGTTCAGATTTTAAGAAAAATTCAGGGTTAGCATACTCCCTATTATAAAGGAATGAACTAATAATATTTGAATCTTAGTCACCCAACAAGGCAGTCTGAGAAACCTTGAGATGATTTCCCTGGTTCCTCTCAAATCATACAACAAACATCTGCCTGGCACACAGGGAAGGCCTCTGTGCATAGGGAGTTATGTGCAGTGTGCTATGGGGAGCTTGCTTTGCTGGCTGGTGAGAGAGTCATGTACAGTGTGCTCTGGGGATTTTGTTTGGCTAGATGGGGAAAGAGCAGTGTGTCTGGAGAGTTCTGACAGCCAGTGGAGGCACTGCCTCCCTTGCCATCTTAGCAACTTTGGAGGGTGGAGTATTTTTCTTTGAGGCCAAGGTTGGCACAGAGAACTTCCTCACTGAAATTTTCTGCCAGACTGAGTTTGCTTTTTGTGCTTAATTCCATCCCCACTCCCCACCCCTGCCCTTTAGTCTTTGGTCAAGTTTCTAGCATTTTGGCATATGTTCCTGGGGAGGTATCTGTTCCTTCCTGATGCAGTGGATGCAAAGATAGCTTTCTCCAGGGTGAAATTTACAAGCACATTTTCTTCTTTGACAGGAACAAAGAGCCACAGAGATTTCCTATGAGGAGAAAAAAGCTTCCAGATGCAGGGCTCCAAATGTGAGGATTTTTTTTTTTACTTTGCCATTTTTGAAGTTTAATAATTACACTGGACATATTTATTCAGAAGAAAGCCCAGTTTTTACCCTAACAGAGAAATCACTATAATTTCCAGGTTACAAATACATCTATGTCTCTGCTGCCTGGGGACCCTGCATTCATCTCTTCTTAAAGCAGTCACCTCTGGGGCCTTGAGTTTCAACTCTGCCTAGTGACTGAAAGAGCTTTCAGCTTTCCTTTTCTCCTCTCATTTTTCTTGGCTATGGTGGCACAGACCGTAGAATAATAAAAGAAAAAAATTCCTAAATTCTTGAACTGTTAGTAAAATACTTTCAATTATCTCTGATTAAAGGGTTACTAAGAAGATAATTGTAAATGTCAAGAAGACTGTTCAACAAACTTTTACAACCTGAAGCACATTTTTATAAGTTTAAAAACTACTTAAAGTGTTCTAATTGGTATTATTCTCTATATTAGAACTGTGTTTTCCAGAACTAAAAAGGTCTTTTGTTTATAAAACCTATAATCTGAAATTTTTTACTCAGCATGATCAGAATAATATATGGGAGATACTTACTCATATGTATGATGGCTGCTAGGTCTTCTAGAGTTAGACCCTATCCTACCTCAAAGCTTCTAGCTCCCAGCAGTTCCCCCAGTGCAGAATAAAAAGTGAGGATCTGGGCCCAGCAGCCCTGTTACCCACAACAAGGGGTCTTTCTGGTCAAAGCTGGTCCCACATGTTGCCTCAGGATTAACTTCATTCCAGGATGAATGACAGTGGCTGTACAAATTCTCCTCAGGAGAATGTGCACCCTACTCTTGGGCATGGACTTCTTCCTTGGCCCCATTCAGTCAATCACAAGAGTTACTAGGATATTTTCTGAATATACAGGCTGAACCAGGCCTGCTTCAATTACACTTTTTCTTTTTCTTTTTTTTTCTTTTTTTTTTGAGACAAGGTCTCACTCTGTCACCCAAGGTAGAGTGCCATGGAGTCATCACAGCTCATAGTAACCCCAAACTCTTGGGCTCAAGAGACCCTCTTGCTCCAGCCTCCTATGTACCTGGGACCACAGGAACTCACCACAAAGTCTGGCTAATTTTTCTATTCTTAGTAGAGACAGGGTCTCACTCTTGCTTAGGCTGGTCTCAAACTCCTGAGCTCAAGGGATCTTCCATGTCAGTCTCCCATACAGAAGTGAGCCACCACACCCAGCCTCAATTTCCTTTCATATTTTCGTTTGTGTTTTTATTTTTACCAGCATGAGATTAGGTTGCTCAGCCTTCTGGCATGGTCCAATCTTGGATCCACATCTCTAGTTATTGCTAAAATAAGAAAATAATTATGTATGAATAAAAATGTATTTCTTCATACACAGAAAAGTCTGTATGTACTCTGTATTTCTCACAAACCAGCACAAGGAAGGAGAAATAACCTGAGTGGGAATGGTGGGAAATAAGGAAGAAAGACACGAAAAGCATAAAACACACAAGAGACAAAGGATAGGATGGAGTCAGGAGAGCTAATAAGGCCAGCACCGAACCATTTTATTTATGTAGTATCTTAACAAGGTTGCTAAATAATATAAATCTTAGCATATGGGGTAAAGATTAACCTAAAAGAGGAAAAACTATGTGTTTGCTGATAATAAGAAAAGTATGGGTGGCATCTGTGGGTCAAAGGAGTAGGGAGATGGCTCCATATACTGGAGGTGGCGGGTTCAAACCCTGCCCCATCCAAAAACAGCAAAAGAAAAGAAAAGTATGTGTGGGCTACATGACTTCCCACAGGTGAAAAGAATGTTGTTTGAAGGAGGAGAAGTGGTGGGGGGTAGCTCCCTGAGCGTCTCTCAGGCTGTGGGGGTTCTGACACTTCACAGCCCATTCCCCACAATATTAGTTTAAAGAAATTTTTTTTTCAAATTACACAGGATAGAAACTTAATGACATATCCAATTTACATTCCAGACAGAACACCCCTTCTCAAGCACCACACTGGGTTACTTTTCTGCACTCAGCACTATCCCAAGGGCAAAAATCAGCTTGTTTTAAAAGGACCACAAAATCTAGTTTCTATCTTATAATGCAGACACCACACACATGCCCCAAACAGCAGCCTAGCTACTTCAAAAAATCAAAGTCCCATCCATTCTACCACTTTCTTTCATTTATATAAAGTGAATCCAGTTCTTTCAAACAGTCTGCAATGTTTGCTTCCTAAATTCCACTAGTCAGAATTGGTATATTGCAAAAGTCTGTATCTCAACACATATTTTAAGGAAACTGCCAGAAGAGAAACACTTATTTCAAATTTAAAAAAAGCTTTTTTTTTTTTTTTTTGGTTTGGCCAGGCACAATGGATTGTGCCTGTAATCTAGCACTCTAGGAGATGGAGGTGGGAGGATCCCTTGAGGTTAGGAGTTCGAGATCAGCCTGAGCAAGGGCAAGACCCCTGTCTCTACTAAAAACAGAAAAAAAATTAACCAGGCATTGTGCCCCCACCTGTAGTCCCACCTCTTTGGGAGACTGCGGCAGGAGGATCCTTTGAGCCCAGATGTTTGAGGTCATTTTGAACTGGGCTGATGCCCAGGCACTCTAGTCCAAACAACAGGGTAAGACTGTGTCTCAAAAAAAAAAAAAAAAGAAAGAAAGAAAGAAAATTTGTTCTTGTTTTTAAAAAATCACAATGGGCCCAAATTAATACCAACAACAAAAATCTGGAAAATTTTCTTTTAGTATAGACATTTTAAGAGTAGAATAAAAAAAATATTTTTCACATAAAAATTTGTCTGGATGATACACAATTTGAAACTTCTAAAATTTGAAAATCAAAACTTTTAGCCTCTAATTTGGGGGTAAAATTGGATAAGCAAAGTTTGAAGAGGATTAGAACCTCTTCTATTGAATTTGTACACATGCTAGAGAAAAATAACTAAAATTAACTAAAATAATTAAAAACACTAAAATTCCAGCTACTACTTATTAAGAATGCACATTAAGATAATGTTGTAGTATCTCGATGATTCTTATTTGGGATGAAGTAGGACAGTATGTTTATACTTGGCTTAACAATAGTTGCTTGACTAACTATTTTATAGAATTCATTGAGTTCTAGTACATGGAAAGAAGTGTTTCTTATTTCATTCACTATGGCCAAGCTTAGTGCTGCTAAGGCTCCTATTCTGGCTGGCTGGCCAGAACCCCAGATCTCATCACTAGTTTGATAAGTTTCAGCTAATTGATAGTAAGCACCTGTTCAATGCTCAAAAATGAAGATATTTCTGAAGAAATATTTTTTAAATTTTTTTTCATTTTGAGACAGAGTCACACTCTATTGCCTTGGGTAGTATGCCCTGGCATCAGCCTCAGGCTCCTGGGCTCAAGCAAGCCTCCTGTCTCAGCCTCCCAAGTAACTGGGACTACAGGCACACTGGCCAAACACCCAACTAATTTTTCTATTTTTAGTAGAGACAGGGTCTCACTCTTACTCAGGTTGATCTTGAACTCCTGAGCTCAAGGGATGCCTCTTCCTGATCTCCCATAGTGCTAGAATTACAAGCGTGAGCCATGAAAACTTGCCTGAAGAAATATTTTTAACCTTTGATTTGCAGCCCATTAATGATTGTATAAACAATTTAAGAATAGCAGATAAAGCTTAAAAAAGAAACTTTTTTTCTGAAGTAGACAGTTTTAAAAGTCACAAACACAGTAAGATTAAGCAGAATTCTGTTAAATTTTAATTTACAGATTTAGTAACATGTCAACCATTATATATGCATATACAGCTATGTGTTACTTAATGATGGGAATATATTCTGACAAATGAGTCCTTAGTTGTATTCCTCCTTGTACAAACATCACAGAGGCACCTACACACACTCGGATGGTGTGGCTCCTGTACACCTTAGCTGTGGGGGATGGCCTAATGTTTCCAGGCTGCAAACCTGTGTGGCCTGCTACTGTGCGGAATATTGTGGGTAATTGTAACATGATGGTTAAGTGTGTATTTAAACATGTCTAAACATAAAAAGGTATGGTAAAAATATGGTTTAAAATACATTTTTTTTAATGATACACATGTGTAGGCACTTTGAGTGGAGCTTGCAGGATGAGAAGTTGCTCTGAGTAAGTCAGTGAGTGAGTGGGAAGTGTAGTACATTACTGTAGATTGTAAAACACTGTACACTTAGGCTAAATTCATTTATTTTTTATTTTCATTTTTTGTTTGAGACAGAGTCTCACTCTGTGCACTGGGTAGAGTGACATGGTGTCAAAGCATCAACCTCAAACACTTGGGCTCAAGTGATCCTCCTGCCTCAACCCCCAAAGTAGCTGGTACTATAGGTGCCCTTCACAATGCCCCGCTAGTTGTTTCAATTTTAGTAGAGATGGAGTCCTGCTCTTGCTTGGGCTGATTTCCAACTCCTAAGCTTAAACAATCCTCTTGCCTTAGGCCTCCTACAGTGCCATACTAAGTTTATTTTTAAAAGTTTTCCTTCTTCAAAAATAAATTAACCCATCAGGCCATAATGTTTTTCTTTTATAAACTTTTTACTTTTTTAACTTTTAACTCTATTTGTAATAACAGCAAACTCAAATACAAAGTCATTGTATATCTGTAAAATAAGTATTTTCTTCCTTTATATCTTTATTCTATAAAACTTTTTTCTTTCTTAAAAATTGTTTACTTTTTTTTCTTTTTAAATGTTTTGTTTAGAAACTAAGACACTAATGCACACTTTAGCCTAAATCCATACAGGGTTAGGGTCATCACCATCACTGTACCCTACTCCACATCTTGCTTGACTGGAAGGTCTTTGGAGGCAATAACAGGCATGGAACTACCATGTCCTGTGATAACAATGCCTTCTTCTGGAATTTTTCCCAAAAGACCTGCCTGAAGCTGTTTTATAGCTAATTTTTTTTTTTTAATAAATAGGAAGAGTACACTCCAAAATAACAATAAAAAGTATAGAATAGTAATTATACAAACCAGTAACATAGTCACTTATTGTCATTATCAAGTACTAGTAATATATTGTACATAATTATATGTTCTATGCTTTTATACACCTGCCAGCACAATAGGTTTATTTACAACAACATCATTACAAACATGTGAGTTTCACATCAGCCATGACATCACTAGGTGAACAGAATTTGTCAACTCTGTTATAATCATCTGGAATCACCATCATATATGTGGTGCACCGTGATGGAGACCTCACGCAGTGCATGACTGCATGTCATTATACGCAAACTATTTTATACATATATAAACAATGGTTACTTTGTAAAGTATGTTTCTTACTGGATGTCACAGTCAAAATAATCTAAAAGGCATTGCTGTAACCAACCAATCCTCTCTAATCAAAGGAAAACATTTTAAATAAATACTAACGAGGCCTTTTGTTTTGTCTTGGATTGCCTTCCCAAAGCGTAACTTTCTTCAGCTGGTCAAGGAAACTGTCTGCCAAATGTTGATATTCCCAAATATATCCATTTACCTATAGAACACACAAAAGAGAAAACTCTCACAGGCATGTAAGCTACCCAACCCTATGGCCATACCTTCCTTCCAGGGCTGTGGCAGAGATAAGACACTCTTGGTCATGTGAAATTCCTTTTGAGAGCTCTGTGAAAATTCACCTCTTTCTTCCACTCAAGAAACCTTAAGGTGAAAAAAAAACAAAAAAAAACAAAAAAAAGAAACCTTAAGGTGATAGAAATTATTGGCGTTGGTCAGAATAAACTTGAATCCATTCTAATACTTTTTAAGAAAAATGAAAGTGAATCACTTGCAAAGTTCAAGTTATTATGATTCTTACTAATAGCAAAAATTGAGACACAGCTCAAAACTGTGTCACTGAGATAAGATAGTTACAAGTTACTGTAGAAAGCTGAGAGTGTATTCCTGTCTTTTGTCTCTTCATCTCCCAGAACTGAACACAGCTAGGCAGATTAATTGACATTTGCAGAGGGCGTCCAGGTCCCAAATTCAAGGCAGCATGCCCAAGCGTGATGCTGCAGAGCTGTACAATAGAATTGGTGATGATTAAGAAAACCTCCCCAGGCTCAGCACCTGTGGCTCAATCGGCTAAGGCGCCACTCACGTACACCTAAGGTGGCGGGTTCGAATCCCCAGCCCGGGCCCACCAAGCAACAATGATGGCTGCAACCAAAAAATGGCCGGGCGTTGTGGCAGGCGCCTGTGGTCCCAGCTGCTTGGGAGGCGGAGGCAGGAGACTCGCTTGAGCCCAGGAGTTGGAGGTTGCTGTGAGCTGTGATGCCATGGCACTCT
>CAUYQV010131811.1:0-22219 GCA_963574575.1 Galagoides demidoff
CTATCCCCCTGGGTAGAGTGCCATGGCATCACAGCTCATAGCAACCTCCAACTCCTGGGCTCAAGCGAGTCTCCTGCCTCCGCCTCCCAAGTACCTGGGACCACAGGCGCCCGCCACAACACCCGGCCATTTTTTGGTTGCAGCCATCGTTGTTGTTTGGCGGCCCCGGGCTGGTGATACGAACTCACCACCTTAGGTGTACGTGGCTGGTGCCTTAGCCGATTGAGCCACAGGCGCTGAGCCAATCTACACTCTTAATAAATACTTCTGATGATTTGGGACCTAGGAACCATACTTTGGGAAGCATAACTATTTTGTTGCATTTGTTGTGTGTTTTCATTATTATTTGGAGACAAATCCATTTATTTGTAAGATGACTGATAAGTCCCATTTCACTGATGTTGCCCTTCCTCCAATTTTTGGCAAATATGTGTCTTTGGGGAAGCCCCAGGCCAGGTGTTCCAGGGTTGAAGTAAATGGCTCTTGTCCTCAATACAACAGGGGCCCCTGGAACTAACTCCCCTTCAGCAGCACACACTGCAGGCATATCTAGAAGCAGCAGGTGCCTGTGTTCTAGGCCTTTCTCAATTGTGTCTCTAGCTCCAGTCTTTGGTTCTGCCCTTTAGGGTACTTCTGTAGCTAAAGGATGGGAACTGGGTACTCCCAAGCCCAGAGAGCTGGAGTCCATAGGCCTTCAGTGGTAAATCACACTTATCAGATCTGAGGGATGAGGCTGAATCTTATCAGAATTAATGGCTTGTTTAGAGCCAAGATAGGCTTGGTTAGCCTATGTAGCCCAGGCAATTTGAACTCAGCTAAAACAGCATTGAAATGCATTCCTAATTTCCTGCTGCATAAAAGGTAGAATCTTGGTTAACATCCTAGCAATGGCTTGCACTTCATCAGAAAGAATGGAATTGAGTTCCTTTAGCTAATAAAACTTAAGGACATGGTATATATTGGGAAGGATACAAAAGTAATACATAACAATTCCATCAAAAGAAGGGTGATCAGACTAACACACAGGAAACATTAGGCCAGGACTCTTGCTGAATCATTCCTCTCCTTGAGTTTACTTTCCTACAGCCCCAGCTCTTCTGTAACCTCTTTATACTCAATTCAAAAATAAGTGCCCTTGAACAGTTATAATTATTTCCCTCAGCTATTTTGAACCCTTAAACAGCAATAGTATTAGGAAGAATGTGATCTTAACTTTCTGTAAAAATATGGCTAAATCCATGAAGTTTTTTTAGAGTATTTCCCATGACCAACTAAAAATCTTTTTTTCTAAAGACCTCTGAGACCATGACATTTTCAGAATTTGAAAATTCTAAGATAGAGCAAAAATAGCTTATTCCAAGTTAAAAGTTGCTTGCTGTATTTTCTGTTTAGCCATTCAAATGCCATATTTATGATGACTTTGTTACTCTTTGGTTGTAGAGCATTACCAAAATCAGATAAAACTTTGCTCTGGGGCGGCGCCTGTGGTTCAGTCAGTAGGGCACTGGCCCCATATACTGAGGGTGGCGGGTTCAAACCCAGCCCTGGCCAAACTGCAACAGAAAAATAGCAGGGTGTTGTGGCAGGTGCCTGTAGGAGGCTGAGGCAAAAGAATCACCTAAGCCCAGGAGTTGGAGGTTGCTGTGAACGGTGACATTACTGCACTCTACCGGGGGTGATAAAGTGAAACTCTGTCTCTACGAAGAAAAAAACTTTGCCCTGATAGACATGCAGTACTAGACTTTGGTCTCCTTTCTAGAAAGCCATGCCTGATTCAAGAATGGAAAGAAAGTTGATTTTATTGTTACTCTTTTTTTTTTTTTTTTTTTGAGACAGAGTCTCAAGCTGTGGCCCTGGGTAGAGTGCTGTGGCATCACAGCTCACAGCAACCTCCAACTCTTGGACTTCAGCAATTCTCTTGTCTCAGCCTCCCTAGTAGCTGGGACTACAGGCTCCTGCCACAACGCCTGGCTATTTTTTGTTGTTGTTGTTGTTGTTGTTGCATTATTGTTTTTAGCTGGCTGGGGCCAGGTTGGGGCCAGGTTTGAACCTGCCACTCTTGTGTATGTGGCCGGCACCCTGCTGACTGAGCTGCAGTTACCGCCTACAACCTCAAACTCTTGGGCTTAAGCTATTCTCTTGCCTCAGCCTCCCAAATAGCTGGGACTACAGGTGCCCACCACAACACCCGGTTATTTTATTATTATTTTTTGTTGTTGCAGCTGTTACTGTTGTTTAGCAGGCCAGGGCCCAGTTCAAACCTGCCAGCCCCAGTGTATGTGGCCGGCGCCCTAGCCACTGAGCTACAGGCACTGAGTCTATTGTTATTCTTTAGTAACAGCCACCATATGGTTTGGGGGGAAGGGTCCAAGTTGAAGAGTAAATATGAGAGTTGCAAAAATATGTTTATAATTTATTCAAATCTTCACTATAACCTAAAGGGCAGACTACCCAAAGCCAACAATGTTTACAAGCTAGGGTACTCTAGGTATTATTTTAAGTGTTGTACAAAGCCTGTAAGGTCTGATTTCTGCTGAATTCTCAGCTCTTCTTTCATGCTATTCCTGAAGGTCACTGTTCTCAGCCCCACTAGCCTCCTTGCTGTTGCATGCGCACACCAAGCTCATACCTGCTATGATGTCTTTGGGTGCATTTGACATTTCCTCTGACTAGAATGCTGTTGCTGCAGGTCTGCTTAAATTGGCTCCTTCTCATCAGTTAGGAATCAACTCAGATGTCACCTTCTCAGGGAGGCCTTTCCTGACCACCCCATCTAAAGCTCTTTACCTCATTATCCTGTTTTATTATCTTCAATGCAGCTTATTACTACTGGAGAAATTCTGATTTCACTTGATTGTCAGTCTTCTTCCCTAGAATATATTTAGAATCCTTTTGCTAGGGCTGGGTATGTGTAGTGGCTCACGCCTGTAATCCTAGCACTCTGGGAGGCTTATATCTTATATAAGCATGGGTTGGATGTGGGTTAGGGTTAGGGTTAGGCCTCGAGTGATCCACCTGCCTCAGCCTCCCAAAGTGCTAGGATTACAGATAAGAGCCACCACACCTAGCCCATGCTTATATCTTATAGTGTATCTGATCATTAAGTTTTTTTCAGGGGGTCTTATCCTGCCACTTGTTGGAGTTCCAAGTCTTATGATGGATTTTTTTTTTAATTTTTATTTTTTGAGACAGAGCCTCAAGCTGTCACCCTGGGTAGAGTGCTGTGGCATTACAGCTCACAGCAACCTCCAACTCCTGGGCTTAAGTGATTCTCTTAGCCTCCCAAGTAGCTGGGAATACAGGCACCTGTCACAACGCCCAGCTATTTTTTGGTTGTAGTTGTCCTTGTTTGGCAGGCCTGGGCTGGGTTTGAACCCGCCAGCTCTGGTATATGTGGCTGGCGCCTTAGCCGCTTAGGCTACAAGCACCGAGCCATGGTAGATTATTTTTGCATACATTTTCATATTTTGGATCGTGAGCTTATCTTCAACAGAGCTTTATTTGTGGGAGCACTTCATACCCTGGCTGTGGGTAGAGTAGATCTCTTCAGAGTTTTATGTTTCTTCTGTCAGATGTCAAAGGGCCATTGCTAGCCTGGAACTACTTTTTGTATTAAATTTTGTCTTGGGGATTTTCAGACCAAATAGGTGGTACAATTTAAATATCAAATAATCTGTGATCACAGATTATTGGAACTGATACTTTTTCTACTCTTAATTCAGAGCTTTCTTACTGTCACTGTGTGCTGATGGGCTCATGTTTCTTCTAATGCATTCTCTTCCTTCAAGGCTCCCAGGTTTATATTAAGTCTCTATTTCAATTCAGTTTGTTTGTATCAGGAAGGCCCAGAATAAGCAAATTACTCCACCTTCCAGGGCAACAGGAAAGGTCAGACGTCATCTACTACCATGGTTTCTAGTTCTCCCTGTTATTTTTTTTCTTTTTATTATTATTATTATTTTTTTTTTTTTGCAGTTTTTTGGCTGGGGCTGGGTTTGAATCCCCCACCTCTGGCATGTGGGGTTGGCACCTTACTCCTTCGACCCACTGGTGCTGCCCATCCCTGTCATTTTTGGTGCCTGGGGATCTTGTGTTCTTGTTAGCTCAGCTATGTAATTAAAAGTATATTATTATATAGCCAGCATTTCTAGGGGCTTTGTAATAGATGAGTTTTTAGTTAACCTACTCAGCTATATTGCCAGAAACAGAAACTCTCCCTCCACCCCCACATCTCTTGCCTATCTCTGTGGCTGTGACATCCCACATAGTGCTTGGCACATGCTGGGGACAAGAAGGGGACCAATACATATGTGTTAAGTGATTTGGGGAACGGAACATTTCCATCTGGAGTCAGTTCTTCTCCCTGCAGGGGAAGCCCGACATGGTGCTTCACATTCATTTATATCCAGCAGCCAAGATAGTTGGCATCCTGTGCATTAGTGTCCTGTGCAGGACTTCAATTTTCCTATTTTTCACTCTTAAACTTTAAAACTGTAGTGTTTTCCTAAGGATATGAGGATGCTATTGCTATTAGCCAGTTGTTAGCAGAGTTTTCCAACCCCATAAATTGGCAAATTAAAGCCACGCCTGGGGAACCATTATTACCCAGTGTCCTTTTTTATGCCGGCACTTAAAAAGTTCCTCTGCTGATTAAATTGACCTTTACAGTGGTTCGGCTAAGAATAGCACATATAAGATGTGGAAACTATTGAGGAAAATGTTATTAGTTCAACAGTTTATTGTTGCCACCAAAGAGATGAGATAATTTTTTGCATATGTGCAAAAAGCAAACTATTTATCCTTTTCCATTGTAAAAATGTTCTTTCCAGTTCGGTGTTGGTCCTACTTATTTGTTGTTTGTAGCTGTGCTTTCTCTTGGTGACCACATGTGCCCCTCCTCTTAGAGCCGGTTTCTGTGGGCTAAAGTCACGTACCTATAGCAAACAAGGATCCTATTGGTCATTTCCACTGCCATTTCTGAGGTTAAAGGCCTTGGCATATGAGCATTCATTATTCACATTAAGTTCCTTTATGACAAGTTCTACATTTCTAGCATTTTGTTGTTGCTGAGCCATGGAGTTTTGTACAAATGTAAATATTGACAGGTAGAAGGTATCTTTAAAATGCAAATCTGGCTGCTGTGCATGGTAGCTCATGCCTGTAATCCTAGCACTCTGGGAGGCTGAGGCGGGTGGATTGCTTGAGCTCAGGAGTTTGAGACCAGGCTGAGCAAGAGCGAGACTCTGTATCTACTAAAAATTAAAAAAACCTAGCCAGGGGTTGTGGTGGGCTTCTATAGTCCCAGCTACTCAGGAGGCTGAGGCAGAAGGATTGCTTGAGCCCAAGAGGTTGCTGTGAGCTATGGTGATGCAACAGCACTCAACCCCAGGATAACAGAGTAAGACTCTGTCTCAAAAAAAAAAAAAAACTTGCAAATCTGATCTTGTGAGCTTCCTGTACAACCTGGTCCCCTACCTACTTCATCAACCATCTCCTTCTAACCGAAGACTCTACTTGTACCACTTTCTCTGCCTAGAATATTCTTCCTGTCCCTCTTCCCTAGTTATTTTTTTACTTTTTTTTAAATTTCAAAATATTAAAGGGGTACAAATGCTTTAGTTTTTGCTTTTTTTCTTTTTTTAGAGACAGAGTCTCACTTTGTCACCCGTGGTAGAGTGCTGTGACATCACAGCTCACAGCAACCTCCAGCTCTTGGGCTTAGAAGATTCTTTTGCCTCAGCCTCCCGAGTAGCTGGGACCACAGGTGCCTGTCACAACGCCCAGCTATTTTTTGTTGCAGTTTGGCAGGTGCATATACCCGCTACCCTTGGTATATGGGGCGGGCGCGCTACTCGCTGAGCCACAGGTGCTGACCATAAATGTTTTTGTTGTATGGCTTGAGTAAGGAGATAAATGTTTCCATCACCCAAATAGTATTCATTGTACCTGTTAGGTAAGTTTTCGCTGCTTCTGTCTTCCTCTTCCCCCATTACTGGTTTTCTAACCTTCCTATCAATCTCACTTCAAACTTAACCTTCCTCTCAGAAGCCATTCTGGACCTTCTTGACTAGCTTCTAGGTCTTCTCTATGATGAGCTCTCCCTGAATCTATATTTTTCTTCCTTAATAATTGTTGTAGTTGCAGTTTTATCCTTGTGATTATTTTATTGTCTTTCATTGGACTGCAAGCTTCATGAGAACAGTGATCATGGCTGCTTTTGTTCACTTGCCCATATGCTCCCCCACCCCACCTCCGCCCAGCTCTGTGCTGGTACAGGGTAAGCACCCCATAAATGTTAAAGGAAGGAATGAAGGCCCTGCATTCCACACTGAGATAATATACCATTCCACTTTTCAGAAAAGCAGTTATGTGTAAATATGTCTTTTTAACAAAGAGGGGAGGAGGAGCCCTAAGCTTGTCACCACTTCTCACTGCTAAGCAGAATATGAAGGACATTGTTCCCAAAATCTAGAGCTCCACAAGGCCAGTAGGGTGAATTATTTTTGTTTTTGATTTGTTTTGTTTTGTTGAGACAGAATCTCACTGGGTCACCCTGGGTAAAAAATGGCATGGCATCATCATAGCTCACAACAACCTCAAACTCCTGGGCTCAAGCTATCCTCTTGCCTCAGCCTCCTGAGTAGCTGGGACTAATGTGTGCACCACCATGCCAAGCTAGTTTTTTTATTTTTGATAGAGATGGTGTCTTGCTCTTGTTCAGGCTGGTTTCAAACTCCTGAGCTCAAGCAATCCATGGGCCTTGGCCTCCCAGAGTGCTAGGATTACAAGCATGAACCACCGTGCCCAGCCTAAAGGTGAATTGTTGATTTCATTTGCTTTAGGGTTTTTATTTAGGCAACTGACATATAAAAAGCAATTGAAGAGATATGATTTCACCCCAGGAGGCAGTAGCATTAATGGTTAAAAGCTCAGTGTCTTGATAGGACTCTTTCCTAGCTGTATGAACTTGGGTAAGTTACTCAGCCTCTCTTGGTTTCAATTCCCTGTTACTGTCCAATGAAAGAATATATGGAAAGCATTGAGAATAGTGGCTGGCACATAGCAAACACTAGGTCTCCATTATCTGTCCTTCACCTTGGCTCTCACTGCCTTCCTAATGGTTATATACATTTGCATTTACATGGCTTTATTAAGCAGTAGGACTCTGCTCAGACAGGAGATGGCAGAAGATAATAAGGAGACACAGCTCCTACCCACAGTTCATTCTCTAGTTCAACCTCTGGAGAAAGGAGGTGTGGTGGAAGAGATATTTACTGTCCACTATTCAGGACTTGGCTTGAATAGCAATATAACATGTGTACTGTGCTTGATGATGTGTGGAAGAAAAGTATAGGATAATTCTTAAAGGGTGCTGAGAATTTTTCTTTTCTTTTCTTTTTTTTTTTCTTGAGACAGAGCCTCAAGCTGTCACCCTGGGTAGAGTGCTATGGCATCACAGCTCACGGCAACCTCTAACTCCTGGGTTCACGTGAGTCTCCTGCCTCTGCCTCCCAACTAGCTGGGACTGTAGGCACCTGCCACAACACCTGGCTATTTTTTGGTTGCAGCTGTCGTTGTTTGGCAGGTCGGGGCTGGATTCGAACCCGCCAGCTTAGGTGTATGTGGCTGGCACCTTAGCCGCTTGAGCTACAGGTGCTGAGCCTGAGAATTTTTCATATTTAACCTTTCCATTGCATTCTCTCCAATTCCCTCTTCTATTCTTTTTTTTGTGTCTGGAGCAGCCCACATTGCCACAGTGACCTTAACTGTCCTGAAATAGTTCTAGGTAAAGGCAAAGTCCTATTTGGATGGTCTTTTATGCCTAGCAATAATGGTTCACAGAACAACATTGCTAGAAGGAGTTCAGAGAAGTTAAATAACTTATCCAAGGTCATGTAGTTAATAATCCAAGTGCTTTGTTTTTTTTGGGTTTTTTTGTTTTTTTTTTTTTAAGACAGCCTCAAGCTGTCGCCCTGGGTAGAGTGTCACAGCATCACAGCTCACAACTCCATCTCCCTGACCTAAGCGATTCTCTTGCCTCATCCTCTCAAGTGTCTGGGACTACAGGTGCCCACCACAACACCCGCCCATTTTTTGGTTGCAGTTGTCATTGTTGTTTGGCAGGCCTGGGCTGGATTCAAACACGCCAGCTCAGGTGTATGTGGCTGGCACCCTAGCCACTTGAGCCACAGGCACTGAGCCAATCCAAGTGCTTTTTACCGAGATCCAAGTTATTCTTCTTATTAAGCTTTGTGCAGATCTGGGCTGCCTGGAGGTCTTTGAGAGTTCTCCAGGTAGTCCACAGTTAGATTCCTTATACAAGGGAGGGTAGAAGGGCACTAAGCAACCTTCCACATCACTATTCTTTGCTGTGGGTTTGAGTGAAAGGAAATGTAGATTTCATGAGCTCTTGTTTTGCCTTGAAGCTGCTATCTCAGAGGGGATGGGTAGGATAATACCCATAAAGCCTTAAGGTTGAGGGAGAAGATTAGAGATCATCTTAACTAGCCTTAGAGCCACTACGTAACTTGCCCAAAGTTTTGTTCCTCTGTTTTGAGCCGGCCAGGCCTCCCTAGAGGAACACATCCCAGCACTCACATCTCACTTTCCTTTGAATCTTCCTTCATTTCTTCCTTACTAAAGGTCCAGGAGCCTTCCTCTTGTCTTCCTTCACTAGCTCACCTTCTTTCCTTTCCCCTACAGCAGAAAATGATAGTTCCTATAACCAGGACCATCCCCAGCAGCCTGGGACTCTGTATTTGTGAGGGAATGGGGAAGAGCACAGAGGACTAGATATACAGATGGTCCTCAACTTAGAGTGTTCTGACAGTTTTACACTGGTAAGAAAGTGACTTGCATTGAATAGAAACCACGCTTGAAGTACCCATACAACTGTACTGTGTTTTACTTTAGTACAGTACTCAGTAAATTACATGAGATATTCAACATGTTATTATAAAATAGATTTTGTATTAGAGGATTTTGAGAATATTTAAGATATGTTAGGCTAAGCTATTAGGTTCAAGTAGGTGTATTAAATACATTTTCAGTTTAGAATATTTTCATTTTATGATTTACCAGGACATAACTTAATCATTAGTCAAGGAGGATCTATAGTGGGTTAAAAAAAGTGTTTGAATGGCTGGGTGTCTATGGCTCAAGTGGCTAAGGCACCAGCCACGGACACCTAAGCTGGCGGGTTTGAATCCAGCCCAGGACTGCCAAACAACAATGATGGCTGCAACCAAAAAATAGCTGGGCCTTGTGGCAGGCGCCTGTCATCCCAGCTACTTGGGAGGCAGCGGCAGGAGACTTGCTTGAGCCCAGGAGTTGGAGGTTGCTGTGAGCTGCGATGCCATGGCACTCTACCCAGGGCTACATCTTGAGGCTCTGTCTCAAAAAAAAAAGTGTTTGAAGGGCAGGAGTGGTGGTTAATGCATGTAATCCTGGCATTTTTGGAGCTTGAGGTGGGAGTATCCCTTGAGGTCAAACATTTGAGACCAGCCTGAGCACGCCCCCATTTTTACAAAAAATAGAAAAATTAGTGGGGTGTGGTGGTACACACCTGTAGTCCCAGCTACTCAGAAGGCTGAGGAAAGAGGATAATTTGAGCCAAGGACCTTGAGAGTTACGGATGATGCCTCTGTATTCTAGCCCGGTCAGCATAGTGAGACCCTGAAAAAAAAAAATAAAGTGTTTGAGGAACAGTGGATTAAGTGATGCTCGAGACAGAGCAGCAAAGCACAGTAAGGGCCTATTTATACCAGGGCCTCCTGCCTTGGGACATAGAATATCCCAGAGAAAAGCTGACACCAGTAGGTCACGAGAATGCTACTTGTTTAGATTTCAAATGTGTTCCATTCACCACCTCACGTAGGACCAGTTGGCCATCCTGTGCTCAGAGCCTGGGCCTCATGTGTTGAGTTTTCCTGAGGCAGAAGTGTCACTGTATTCTTTCATGTGTGGGGGTGTAGGCAGCACTGCCTCTTTTAGAAACTATGTGGACACTTTGAACTGTACCCTTGCCGGCCAATGCCAAAAGAATGGTATTTGCAGGGCCTGGTAAACTTGGGTGAAACTTTTCAGTGTCCTCATGAAAGGCGTGTTTTGCTCTGAAATCTGAGAGCATGTTTTCTAACAAAAGTAGTAAGCATAAGTCTCTCTTCCACCTTGCACCAGGCTGCAGAAGGGAGGTGTCTCATTTGCCTATGGTGGGAAGGTGAAGATAAAAAGAATACTATTTGCAGTGTTGTGAAACTCTCATGCACAGAGTTTACTAATGCCTTTCCCCATGTTTTCTCCTTCTTAAATGCCTTTATACCAGAATGTTAAAACTTTTAAAGGCCAAGAAACACTGAGAATGTATGGCAAAAACGCACTGAGCCAGAAATCTGGTTTTCAGCCCTTTACTTTCTCTAGCCCTTTAGACAGTGACTGGAGTGCTTTGTATATACCCTTGGCCAAATAGACAGCATATTAAAGAGGAGAGGAGGAACTGACCACGTGACTTAAGTTTCCACTGGCAGTAGTCTGCCCGGATGTCCACCATGGGCAGGGTCAACCTGGGGAGTGGCAAATACAATACCGTGGTTTTAGTTTCTTTGCTGAGCAGGGTTTTTTCCTTCTTAGCTCTGAGCTTCTTGAGGATAAAGACAATGTCTTATTTATTTTATCCCTTGTACCCAACACAGTGCTTGGCACAAAGAAGTTGTCCATTTAAATGAATGTGTTACTTATTTTAAAATAGAGAAATGTCGGCTCGGTGCCAGTAGCACAGTGGTTATGGGGCCAGCCACATACACCCAAGCCAGCCTGGGCCCACTAAACAACCATGACAACTGCAACAAAAAAATAGCCAGGAGTTGTGATTGGGCACCTATAGTTCTAGCTACTTATGAGACTGAGGCAAGAGAATCGCTTAAGCCCAAGAGTTAGAGGTTGCTGTGAGCTGTAACCCCATGGCACTCTACCAAGGACAACATAGTGAGACTGTCTCAAAAAAAAAAAAAATTTAGCAAAGAAATGTCAAGGCTTGGCACCTGTGGCTCAAGCGGCTAAGGCGCCAGCCATGTACACCTGACCTGGGCCCGTCAAACATCCAATCCAGCCCGGACCTGTCAAACAACAATGATGGCTGCAACCAAAAAATAGCCGGGCGTTGTGGCGGGCACCTGTAGTCCCAGCTACTTGGGAGGCTGAGGCAGGAGACTCACTTGAGCCCAGGAGTTGGAGGTTGCTATGAGCTGTGATGCCACGGCACTGTACCCAGGGGGACAGCTTGAGGCTCTGTCTCAAAAAAAAAAAAAAAAAGAAAGAAATATCAAAAGCCAGATACATTATTGTGCCTTACAGGTTTTGGCCTATGCATAATAACCCAAAGTACATTTTGGGCTGAGGTTGAGGTTGGCTAGAGAGGTATTTCAGATCTTAAATGTGAAACATAAAAAAAGTCTGGCCTAAACAGGATCAAGACTCTTATCTCTATAAAAAAATAGAAAAATTTAACCGGGCCTGGTGGCAGGTGCCTGTAGTCCCAGCTACTCAGAAGGCTGAGGCAGCAGTGTGAGGTTGCAGTGAGGTACCATAGCACTCTAACTTGGGCAACAGAACAAGACACTGTCTCAAACAGACAAACAAAAGTCCACCTCCATCCTTGTCCATCAGTGCTGTGAATAGAATTTGGCAAACTGCTAGATAGTTTACTCAGCAATGCCCTTTATGTGGCTGTCCCAACAAGGGATCCAATCAAGATTCTTAGATCATTCAGTAAGCAAAAATGATCTAGCAAATTGAAATTGGACTGGGTCACCTGAGCAGGTTGCCTTCCTTCTGAAAAGTAAAGAATTTTAGTAGCAGATTTTTTTTTCCCTTTTATAAATCACACTATGAGTTGACCTTGAAGATCATCTGTTTTGTAGGGAGAATGGAAGGACTGACTAGGTGCTAATCCTCGAATAAGTACTGCATTAGGGATCCCAGGAAGTTTTATTTAAAACATAGTCTTAATTACAGGAGAATCTTCACTTCCTTACAGGCTGAGTTTAGTACTGGAAAAAGAAATGTTTCTGCTTGGACATAAAGAAAGTGAGGCAACCCTTTCTTGTCCTGTCCAGGGAGAACTTGGCTTTGAGGACTGAATACCCTCTCCTCTATAATAAACTGTATATTTTTTTCTAAAACTCTGCTGTCGTTTGTGATTCTTTATAAAGTTTTTTTTCTTTTTTTTTTTACTAATGGAATAAACACTGGTACAAACTGTTTTGGGGTAGGGTGGGCAAGTGGGCAGATGACCAAGAAGAATGGGGTGAGAAAGAAAGTGTTTAAAAGCTGTAATTTAATATGCTAAGATGCTTTTTTTTTGTTTGTTTGTTTTTAGGATAAGGAAGCCTGCGTGGGTACCAACAATCAAAGCTACATCTGTGACACAGGACACTGCTGTGGACAGTCTCAGTGCTGTAACTACTACTATGAACTCTGGTGTAAGTCCTTATCCAGGGATTTCTTGGTGTTCCAGGGTCTCAGTTATTACTTCTGCTCCATAGGAAGCCAGGGCCTGCTTATCCCTTCTCTGATTATCTCGGAGATAATTTTGGTGAACAGAAGGGCTTTCTTATAGAGGGGGAAAACTCTGGTACTTTTTGAACACCATGGGCGGAGCGTGAGAATATGGTCTGAACCAGGTCTGGGGCAGAAGCTCCTGTCTGGGATTCTCCTTGACATCCTCTCCATTTTGTGCTGAGTAGCTGACAGCAACCTAGATCCTCCCTCGGGCCAAGCTCACTGTCTTTGCAAAGAGAGGCTGTAAGCCAAGCTACTGTGAATGTCAGGGTGAGCTCTAGATGCCCATAATGCCAGGGGCTTCTAAAATTCCCCATGGAGCCTCACAGAGCTAGCTGCCTGTTTCAGAGAGTCCATCTTATAGGAAGAATTTTTCCCTGGGTTCCTGCCTGTAGACCTCTCCAAGAGAAAGGAGGTCTTGAGATTCAACTCCTTTTGTTCTTCCCCATTTCTCAAGTTGAAGCATCTGGGGGCTTTCCCAGTGTGTCTAATCTGTCCTTGTCAGCTAAATGCCATGTGGAGATAATCCCTGTCTTACCACTGGTTTGGTTGAGGCCAGGACCACTTGAATCTTCTAGGGTTGCACAACAGTGGTGATATAGTTATGGTCTTTAGGGAGTGACCAGGGTTGCTTCAACTAACACTCTTTGTACTCTGACCTTACTGGAACTCAGATGAGACAGTGTAGGAGGCTGGACAAAGAATGAAAGGTTGGGGACGTGCTTGGGGCAGAGAGGCCCCAGGTGACTGACATTGCAGTGGTTCTTACAATAGTCTCTTGAGAGATTATTTCCTCAGATAATTCTTAGCCCCCATCATTGCCTACATTTGGAAACAGACTTTGGGCTTGTTTGTGAAACCAAGCTCTGACTTATCACAGTCATTCCTTTCCCCCTTCTCCTCTCCCCATTCCTCCTATATCAGTAATGTGGTAAGAAAGCCTGAGGGCTATTGTTTGGACCAGAAAGGAAATTAAGCTCTTTGCTGGGAAGTGTCTCCTTCTGAAATGCAGTTAGTTGTGTCTTGTACCAGCAGGACTGGTTCTTCTAAATAGAACCTCTGTCTTGCCCCTCCTTTTTCCTTTCAAAAACCAAGGCCTGGCTCATCTCCATTTCCAAGGAATTCCAGGGGCAGTCCATCACAGGAGGGGACAAGCTCAAGATATCCCCACCAGACCTCTGTATCTATAAGCAGTGAAGGAAGACACAGAGTCATTGTTGCTATTTTAGAAGGGGTGGGGCTGAAAAACTTACTGAAGGACTCAAAGTGCCAAGCAGGTGGATAGCCTATGTTTAAATGTTTTAAAATGCAGATAACCACAGGGTTCAAATTCTCTTTCCCACCCACAGAGCTATAGTTTGTTTAGTTTGTTTTTCTGGGGCCTGGCCCAGGCGGCATCAGTTGCAAAAAGGAACAGAGTTGCTGATAGCCCCATCTCAGATTGACAGCAACTCCGGAACCTTTGGCAGAACAGACTCAGTAGCACCAGAATTGGGTCACCAAAAGCAGATGTGGGAGGCAGGGTGGAGGCAGACAGGGAGACCAAGATGGCAGGGCGTAGTTTAGGAACCAGGTGCTTCAAGAAAATCAGAGGAAGAGCTACACAATTGGCTAATTCTCTGTTGTATTATGGTCAGTTGGAGAAAAGAGGCCAGAGGCTAATGTCAAGATGGAGAAAAGACTCCTCATTATACAAGTCAGCACATGCTTTCCAAGTTCTGGAGGGATTTCTGTCTGTGCCTAGAAGTGACTTCTTGATCAGAAGATGCCCAGTGTGTATCTCAGGACTTCCTTTGGTTTTCCTCCTTATTACGGTCATGACTTCTGCCTGAAGTGTAAGGAGGGAGGTTAAGGCTCGGTGCCCGTAGCTTAGTGGTTAGGGTGCTAGCTACGTAGAGTGGAGCTGGCGGGTTGTTTAGCCTGGGCCTAGTAAACAACAATAATAACTATAACAAAAAAATAGCTGGGCATTGTGGCGGGTGCCTCCTGTAGTCCCAGCTACTTGGGAGCTGAGGCAAGAGAATCGCTTAAGCCCAAGAGTTTGAAGTTGCTGTGAGCTGTGACGCCACAGCACTATGAGGGCAAAGTAGTTAGACTCTGTCTAAAAAAAAAAAAAGGATGAGGGGTTGAGTGTTGAAATGAACCTCTGAAGTTCTTATCAAAACTGCATGTTTTGGCTCAGCACCTGTGGCTCAAGTGGCTAAGGCGCCAGCCACATACACCTAAGGTGGCCGGTTCAAATCCAGTCCGGGCCTGCCAAACATAGCTGGGCGTTGTGGCGGGCGCCTGTGGTCCTAGCTACTTGGGAGGCTGAGGCAGGAAACTCGCTTGAGCCCAGGAGTTGGAGGTTGCTGTGAGCTGTAATACCATAGCACTCTACCCAGGGAGACAGCTTGAGGCTCTGTCTCAAAAAACAGACAAACAAACAAACAAAACTGCATGTTTTGTTGCTTTAAATCGTATTTCCTCTAATTACCTCTCAACATTGCCTGAAGTGGAAAAGTAACGGGCTTTGGTTGGTTTCCCATCCTTCTTCCTTTGGAGGGAAAAAAATCCTCAGCCAGGAAATCCTTGGCAGGGTTTTGTGAGACAAGAAGGTAACTGCTAAACTATAGTTGACCACAGGAGTGGCATCAGGGGAGAAGATGGTTTCCCTTTTACCTCTACTAAACTGAATTTTCATGTGTGCCAAGGATTGTCACACACATACAGAAGCACAAGCAGACCTGAACCTTGGCCAGCAACCTTCTTCCTAGGTCTCTTCAGTCTGTCGTTACCTACTTCTGCATGTGAGAACTGAAGATCTGTTTTACAGGTGTTGTATTTAGGGCTGAAAGGACCTGGTCATGCCTATTGTGATCTCCAGGCATTTTTATAGCATTTGTACTTCACTCACCATTCCATCACGTGTTCATTCAGCAAACTCATATTCCAGTGGTCTTGAAAGTTGGTGGACATCAGAATTTCCTGGAGGGTTATTTTTTATATATTTCCTTTTTTTTTGAGACAGAGCCTCAAGCTGTCCCCCTGGGTAGAGTGCTGTAGCATCACAGCTGACAGCAACCTCCAACTCCTGGGCTCAAGCGAGTCTTCTGCCTCCGCCTCCCAAGTAGCTGGGACCACAGGTGCCCGCCACAACGCCTGGCTATTTTTTGGTTGCAGCCGTTATTGTTGTTTGGTGGGCCCAGGCTGGATTCGAACCACCAGCTTAGGTGTATGGCTGTCGCCTTAGCCACTTGAGACACAGGCACTGACCCTCCTGGATGGTTATTAAAACATATTTCTGGGCCCTATTCCCAGAGTTTTTTATTTTTTTATTTTTTCGAGACGGTCTTACTATGTCTCCCTTGGCAGAGTGCTGTGACACTACAGCTCACAGTAACCTCCAATTCTTGGGCTCAAGCGATTCTCTCTCTCTTGTTTTTTTTTTTGAGACAGAGTTTTACTTTATTGCCCTTGGTAGTGTGCTGTAGTGTCACAGCTCACAGTAACCTCCAACTCCTGGGCTTAGGCAATTCTCTTGCCTCAGCATCCTGAGTAGCTGGGGCTGCAGGTGCCCGCCACAACATCCAGCTATTTTTTGTTGCAGTTTGGCCAGGGCCTGGTTCAAACCTTCCACCCTAGGTATATGGGACCGGTGCCCTACCCACGGAGCCACAGGTGCCACCCCCTCAACCCATTCTCTTGCCTTAGCCTCCCAAGTAGCTGGGACTATAGGCACCTGCCACAATGCCCAGCTATTTCTTGGTTATAGTTGTCATTGTTGTTTGGCAGGTCTTAGACTGGATTCAAACCTTCCAGCTCCAGTGTGTGTGGCTGGTGCCCTAGCCGCTGAGCTACAGATGCCAAACCCCAGAGTTTTGGGGGTAGTAAGTCTGAGGTGGACCTGAAAATTTGCCATTTTAACAAGTTCCTAGTTGATGCTGTGGCCTCTTTTGATCTAGAAACTGTGGGGAAGACGAATTCTTGCCATCAGAAGGTAATCAGCAGAGAGAGGAGATGAGACCAGATGCTCAAAAGGGGAGTTCTGCTTTGGCTGGATAAGACTTAGGGAAAGCTACATGGAAGAGGTGGTGTTTGAGAAGGGTCTTAAAGGGTGGATAGCATTTACACATGTGGAGAAGTGTAGAAGGAATTCCAAGACTGAGGAACACCATAAGCTAAAGCTCTGTGGGAACGGAGTATTTATCTAGTTAACTATTCCCCTGGGGCCATGGGGCTTGCCTAGGAAGAAATGGGAGTTGATGATGATAGAGAGGATGGAACTCTCCTAATTACCAGGCAGTAAATGAGGTCTTCACCTGCATCTTCTCAGGAACCAACTGCTAGTATAGGTGTCATCCGAGTTTTACCAGCTTAAGGCAACAAGATGGTGCTCTGTAGACTACCACTGAGAAGTGGTAGGGTCAGCCTCACTCCAAAGCCACTGCTGCCCTTCCAGGACTCTAAGCACCAGGCTGAGAGAGTGAGGGGGGGGCCCAGGTTACAGAAGGTGTGAAATGTCAAATGAGAACCTTCTATGTATGTGTTTAATCTCTACTTGAGATGATAACTGTTCATAGATCAGATAGAGCAAAGGAGAAAACCAGGACCCAGGGGTGTCCAGGAACATGATCAAGGCCAAAAATCCTAAAGTCAGATCTCCAGGTTCTGGTCCCAGAGCTGTTTGCACTCACCAAGCTACATTTTCCAGCAGGTGGTTCCCGGGGTGAAATGAGAATTTATGCCCTTGAGATAATTTAGGCTTTAGTGAGGAGAGGGGCATGTTACTTGACAGTGGAATTTCCCTGAAATGATAATGAAACAGGCTGTTAGCAAATCCAATCAGTGGTGCCCAGCTTGTTTTTCATCTGATTTTTTGGTTCCTTTTAGTTTGTCTTAAGATATCTATTATTGGTAAGGGCTCAGTAAATAGCAGTTGTCTGCATTTCCAATGAATTTTGCCAAAAACAGAACCTAGAAACAGACTTTGGACTTGTTCCTGTGTTTCTTTATGGAATAGTTTTTGGGAATTAAAAGGGAAATTGAAAGGAAGCCCTTCTCATCTGTAGTTATGCCTCTAACATTAAGAATACTAATGGGCTGTGCCTGTGGCTCAAAGGAGTGGGCACCGGCCCCATATGCCAGAGGTAGCAGGTTCA
Organism: Galagoides demidoff; assembly: GCA_963574575.1. Taxonomy (NCBI): domain Eukaryota; kingdom Metazoa; phylum Chordata; class Mammalia; order Primates; family Galagidae; genus Galagoides; species Galagoides demidoff. The sequence continues at coordinate 17,700 of CAUYQV010131811.1, forward strand.
AACACGGCCCCAGTCAAAAACTGCAAAAAAAAAAAAAAATGGGTGGTGGCGCCTGTGGCTCAGTGAGTAGAGCATCGAGCCCATATGCCAAGGGTGTTGGGTTCAAACCCAGCCCTGGCCAAACTGCAACAAAAAATAGCCAGGTGTTGTTGTGGGTACCTGTAGTCCAGCTACTCAGAAGGCTGAGGCAAGAGAATCTTCTAAGCCCAGGAGTTGGAGGTTGCTGTGAGCTGTGATGCCATGGCACTCTACCAAGGGCAATAAAGTGAGACTCTGTCTCAAAAAAAGAGAGAATACTAATAACAAATAATAAGCTAGAGAGCTTCCCATTCGTACATCAGGCACAGTTCTGAGTATACTACTGTGTTAACTCATTTAGTCCTCATAATGATCAGATATATTAAAGACCTTTATTCTCCCTATTTTACAGATGAGGGAAGTAAAACCAAAATTATTAAGGTCACAAAGATAGGAAATGGTTTTTCAAGTTGGGCTTTGAACCCAGGCCCTCTGGCTCTTCTTTTCCATATCTGCAGTTGTGCTTTGTAGAAATGGTGGCAGTCTTTCAGATGAAGTTACAAGTCTCCAAAGTCTTCATTTTCCAAATTCAGGCCCTTTTCACAGTTGCGGTGGTAGGAGCTCCTGCCAAGAGCTGTAAAGGGCCAGGGAAATTACCCACCAACCCCTGGGATAGAAGGAGTGGTGAATTTACTGTGTGCTTTGGCTTCCTAATGGGGAATTTCCTGCCAGTTGAGGAGTGGTGTTTTCCCAAGTTTTAGTGAACTCTGGGACACATGACTCAGTTCCTACATTGGACCACAATTGTTTTTAAAAACATGTTTTGCATTTTGCTTAGCATGACAAATGCTCCCCACAGCTTTTTGAAGTTGTCATTGAGGAATGTAGTCTCTGGGTAGGTATGGGGAGTGGGGAGGAGGCGCAGGGAGTCAGGGTGGTATTTCTGTATTTCTTTGTGTGTCTTTCATTAGATTTTTAAAGCTTTCTTTCTTGTTTTTGAAATGATTAAAATTTTGTGTAACTCTATATAGAGACTAGTCTGAATATCTTCCCTTTTAAAGTTGTTGGGACGTGACTGACTAGCAGGATTCCCAAGAGAATGAGATTTGTGAGGGGCTAGATTAAAAATTCTTTTTTTTTTTTTTTTTTTTTTTTTTTTGAGACAGAGTGTTAGTCTGTTGCCCCGGCTAGAATGAAGTAGTGTCCTCAGTCTATAGCTCACAGCAACCTCAAACTTGGGATTCCAGTGATCCTCTGCCTCAGCCTCCCAAATAGCTGGAACTACAGGCATGTGCCACCACTGTGCCTGGCCAGTCTTTAAATTTTTTTGTAGAGACAGGATCTCACGGTTGCCCAGGCTGATCTCAAACTCCTAGTCTCAACTGATCCACTTTGGCCTCCCAAAGTGCTAGGATTAAAGGTGTGTGCCAGCATACCCACCTAGAAAGTCTTTTGCCTTACTTCCCATTGAGTGGGACCCACTTGCTAACCCACTTGCCAACCCACTACTAACACTCCAGTATGCCACGAGTGCCATTCTGCTCCCAAGTAAGTTTTCCCACAGTTTTGACTCATAAATAAATCCTTTATGATCCTATGTTAGAAATGAAGATATCAGAACTCCGTTTGAGATTAATTTAATATCACATAAGCTGGTATATGGTAGGGATAGTTTTTCTATACATAATATCAAATGAAAAGAGAGAGGCTGATAGAATTTCAGTAAACACAAGGCCGGGTGGAGTGGCTGATGCCTATAAACCTAACACTCTGGGAGGCTGAGGTGGGTGGATTATTTAAGCTCAGGAGATCAAGAGCAAGACCCCCATCTCTAAAAATAGCCAGGCATTGTGGCTCACAGCAACCTCCAACTCCTGGGCTTAGGTGATTCTCTTGACTTAGTCTCCGGAGTAGCTAGGACTACAGGTGCTTGCCACAATGCCTGGCTTTTTGTTGCAGTTTTGCTGGGGCCAGGTTTGAACGCACCACACTCAGTACCCTCAGTATATGGAGCCCTACTCACTGAGCCACAGGCGCCACCCCACCCCACCCCTTTTTTGAGACAGGGTCTCAGGCTATCACCCTGGGCAAAGTGCTGTCCTCACAGCAACCTCCAACTCTTGGGCTCAAGTAATTCTCTTGCTTCAGCCTCCCAAGTAGCTGGGACTACGGACACCCTCCATAATGCCTGGCTATTTTTTTGTTGTTGGAGTTATCATTATTGTTTTAGCGGGCCTGGGCTGAGTTCAAACCTGCCAAGCTCAGTGCATGTGCCCAGCGTCCTACCCATTGAGCTATAGGCACCACCCAAATTTTTAATAGGACCTTGCTAGCCTGGGCTCAGTGATCCTCAGCCTCCTAAGCAGCTGGGATTATAGACATGAGCCACTGTCTGACTCTGCTTTCAAATTATAAAATTAGAAACAAATTACATTTTAAAAATATCTGTGACTTTAAAAAAAAAAACTGTGTGGCTTGGCACCTGTGGCTCAATCAGTTAAGGGGCCAGCCACGTACACCTAAGGTGGCGGGTTCAAATCCCCAGCCTGGGCCCGCTAAAGAACAATGGTGGCTGCAACCAAAAAATGGCCGGGCATTGTGGCAGGTGCCTGTGGTCCCAGCTACTTGGGAGGCAGAGGCAGGAGACTAGCTTGAGCCCACGAGTTGGAGGTTGCTATGAGCTGTGATACCATGGCACTCTACCCAGGGGGATAGCTTGAGGCTCTGCCTCAAAAAAAAAAAAAAAAAACTGTGACTAATTTTATTTTTGCTAGCTTTATATTAAAAATTAAATCAATTTCTGGATAGGCTTTTTTAAAAGTCCTCTAAGAATGTAGCCATACAATGAAATAATATCATTTTAAAAATTATTCATAGAATATTCTTTGACATATAAGGAGCTTCTGATATTAAAGGAAAATTACACAACAATATGAAATATGATCCAAATTTTTGCTTAAAAAAGTACATGTGGCTTGGCGCCTGTGGCTCAGTCAGCTAAGGTGCCAGCCATGTACACCTAAGGTGGCGGGTTCGAATCCCCAGCCTGGGCCCGCCAAACAACAATGATGGCTGCAACCAAAAAATGGCCGGGCATTGTGGCAGGCACCTGTGGTCCCAGCTGCTTGGGAGGCGGAGGCAGGAGACTCGCTTGAGCCCAGGAGTTGGAGGTTGCTATGAGCTGTGATGCCCTGGCATTCTACCCAGGGGGATAGCTTGAGGCTCCGTCTAAAAAAAAAAAAAAAAAAAGTACATGTAGGGTGGCACCTGTGGCTCAGTGGGTAGGGTGCTGGCCCCAGTATACTAAGGGTGGTGGGTTCAAACCTGACCCCGGCCAAATTGCAACAAAAAATAGCTGGGTGGGCTCAGTACCTGTGGCTCAAGCAGCTAAGGCACCAGCCACATACACCTGAGCTGGCGGGTTTGAATCCAGCCGCGGCCCAAACAACAATGAGGGCTGCAACCAAAAATAGCCCAGTGTTGTGGCGGGTGCCTATAGTCCCAGCTACCTGGGAGGTGGAGGCAGGAGAATCGCTTAATCCCAGGAGTTGGAGGTTGTTGTGAGCTGTCATGCCACAGCCCTCTACCCAGGGTGACAGCTTGAGGCTCTATTTCCCAAAAAAAAATAGCCGGTTGTTGTAGCAGGCGCCTATAGTCCCAGCTACTTGGGAGGCTGAGGCAAGAAAATCGCCTAAGCCCAGGAGTTGGAGGTTGCTGTGAGCTGTGTGACTCACCTTGGCACTCTACTGAGGGCGATAAAGTGAGACTCTGTCTCTACAAATAAATAAATAGGTACATGTGGACAGAAAAAGGAGAGGGATGATCAGGAATTTAATCATCTGGTTAGCAGGACAGTAGATTTTCTGATACCAGCTCCTTCACTTTTTGCTTTTCTATATTTCCTAATTTTTCTAAAATGAACATGTTATTTCTTCATAGTAGAGAGAAGATTTTTTTCTCAAAAAATTTATCTGAGGAATAATTTTAGGGTATAATATTAAAGAATATATTATTGTTCATTTGTTGTCTATTCCTGAATAACTTCCATTTTTCTCCATTATAAATACTATGTGCATTTTTTGTCATCAATTTTATAATCACCAATTTGTGTTTAAAATTTTTCTTTTTCTTTACTGAGGGGGATACAATGAGATTCTGTCTCTTAAAAAAAAAAAATTTTTTTTTTTTTAATTTTAAAAATTAGCCCAGCATAGTAGTGTACATCTGTATTCCCAGCTACTTGGAAAGTAAGGTGGCTCGGCGCCTGTGGCTAAATTGGCTAGGGCGCCAGCCACGCACACCTAAGGTGGCGGGTTCGAATCCCCAGCCCACCAAACAACAATGATGGCTGCAACCAAAAAATGGCCGGGCATTGTGGCGGGCACCTGTGGTCCCAGCTACTTGGGAGGCGGAGGCAGGAGACTTGCTTAAGCCCAGGAGTTGGAGGTTGCTATGAGCTGTGATGCCATGGCACTCTACCCAGGGGGATAGCTTGAGGCTCC
>CAUYQV010131813.1:0-40536 GCA_963574575.1 Galagoides demidoff
CCGCAGGGGAGCAGTGGCCGCTCAGCAGGTGAGCAGTGGCCGCTCCGCAGGTGAGCAGTGGCCAGACCGCAGGTGAGCAGTGGCCATACAGCAGGTGAGCAGTTGCCGCTCAGCAGGTGAGCAGTGGCCACACAGCAGGTGAACAGTTGCCGCTCAGCAGGTGAGCAGTGGCCATACAGCAGGTGAGCAGTGGCCATACAGCAGGTGAGCAGTTGCTGCTCAGCAGGTGAGCAGTAGCCACACAGCAGGTGAGCAGTTGCCACTCAGCAACTGAGTGAGCCATGGGTGAGCTATGGGCCCACAGCAGGTGAGCTATAGGTCAACAGCAAGTGACTATTGGCTACACAGCAGGTGACTTGTGGGCTGCATAGCAGGTGAGCGAGCAATGCTTCATCTGTAGTTACAGCTGCTCACTACCTCTCACATTACCACCTGAGCCCTGCCTCCTGTCAGATCAGCAGCAGCATTAGATTCTCACAGGAGCTTGAGCCCTAGGTGAGCTGCTGCTCCTGTGGGATCTAAGTTACACACTCCTTATGAGAATCTGAGGCCTGATGATCTGAGGTGGAGCTGTGGCAGTGACGTGAGCTCTGGGAAGTGGCTGCAAACACAGATTACCTTTAGCAGAGAGGTTGGATTGCACAAACACCATAATAAATCAATTGCTTATAGACTCATATCAAAACTATTCCCCCATCCCCCAGGTCCATGGAAAAATAATGTTCCATGAAACTGGTTCCTGGTGCCAAAAAGATTGGGGACTAATGCTCTAGGTTCATATATAGGAAACCCAAAGGACAGAGGAGCATGCTAAATACGCAGGGATTCAATCTGCAAAATACAGACTAAGAAGCTCTACAGGACAAACAAGCCATTTTCTTTAGCCAATAATTGCATGGAAAAAATATGGAAGCAGAATGCATAGATTAAAAAAAAATAAGCTTAAGAGAGAGACTGACTGATGGCAATGTGTAGACATTATTTAGAAAATGATTCAAAACTATAAGAAATTAGAAAATTTGAGATTATTGTAAATGTAAACACTGCATATTTTTAACTTTCTTAGTGTGATAATGGTATTGTAATTTTTTCTGTTTTAAAAGAATGTTTATGGTTTATAGATACATACTGAAATGTTATGAATAAAATTATATATTATTTGGGATATAGGGTGGGTAGAGGAGTAAGTTACAATGTAAATAAAATGAAACTGACTGAGTTAATAATTGGTGAAGTTGGATAATAGGTACACTGGGATCTTATATTATTGTGAATATTCATGTACATTTTTTAAATTCTTTATAATGTAAGGGAGGTGTACACAGAGTTAGTTTATAATGTCACATGGCTGGAAAATAGATGAGCCAGGATTTAAACAAAGATACTTTTAGTCTAGAATTGATTTTCTTAAGTACTATACTACCTGAAAAACAAGCTTGAAATGTTACAGAAGAGCTGAAGGGAATCAGTTTCCGCGTCTCACCTCCCACTATTGGTCACTGTAATATCTTCGTATCTTAAAGTGGTTCTATCTTCAAAGCATTTTTACTCCAGACTAAATTCACAGTTAGTCAACACTTCACTGGGTGCCCTGGGTCCTTGACCAGTACCATGGTCCCAGACTTAACTCCAACAGTAGCCTTGAAAGTGAATAAACATCTCCAGATGTTGGCACGCAGGCTCATGGCCTTGGTAGGGCCTGGGCAGCAGTGCCCTGCATGAAGTGGCCATGCAGATGAACATGGAGCAGTGTCATTGTGGATTGTGACCAGGAGTAGGAGAGTGCACTGCTCCCTGTTGGACTCCACCACCATTACTTCCTGTTTCTCCATCTCCCCAAATTCAAGGAATATGTATCAGTAACTGTTATGCCTGAAATTCTCCCAAATAGCCCAGCAGCCCCCCAGCAAGCTGTCTGAGGCAGACTCCGATGTAAAAAGAAGCAAGAGGTGAGCTTTATTTAGCAGGCCCAGGTGCCCAGGCCTGGACTCTCCTGGTAGGCACATCGAGGAAGAGCCCTGAACCCAGGGTCCGGCAAGTTTTTATGCGGTACAGAAAGCAAGAAGGGTGAAGGAGGGTGGGATACATTTTTGATTGGTGGTCGGGGGTATGGGGAAGTATGGGTGATTGGTGGTCAGAATACCGGGAGGCTCTTGATTGGCACAGGGCACGAGGGGTGGGGATTTTCTAACTGAGCACGAAGGGTGAGGGGTGGGGGTCTGGGGTGGTATGAGGCAAGAGGGGTGTGGGGTGCAGTTCTGATTGGTTGATTAGGATGCTTAATTTCGGGCAAAGGCCTGAGTTTAGGGGAAGCAGATCTAAGATGGCGGCAGGGAAGTAGGAAAGGGGAAGTTCTATAGGCTAACAACAAAATGGCACTGAAAGCTGAAAATCTGGGTCTCACATAACTAGGGGGAGAAAACTCACTATGTCTTTTCACATCATCTTCCAAGGCTCTGTCTTACATCTGGCCTGCAGATTTTGAATCTCAAAAACTAAGAAACTAAAAGATAATATTTCATTTTCATATCTACATCCATCTGTGAGATCCCTGTAGCCAGGAGGGTAGGGGTAATAGCATACCCCAAAAAGACTGTATCTGTGGGTACATTAAAACACTGTCATGCCACCAGAGTAATTGTACCAATGGCTGCAGCAGAAGTCCATAAAACCTGAAAGTTTCTCTCTTACATAGCTATCACAGGAAGAAACTGGTTTCAGCTGGCTCTTTCCAGCACAAGCTGACATGGCTTACACCATTTTCATTTTAAATTATGCTGACTGTCCTAGTCTGGTTGCAGCAGATCAGACCAAGGAGCAACTCATTGGCCTCAGTCCCCCGCCTGCAGAACACAAGGGCAGCTGCTGCTGAGGGGGCTAGATGTGGTGTTTGACCTGTAACAGTGGCTCCTTCCTGAATCGGTACAAACTGGCCCAAACAAGGCTGCCCTTTATGAGTAATTGTTCTAGGAGAACAGAGAGAAGGCAGTTCCTTTCCCACCTTGAGGTTGGGTAGGCATTCCAAACGACTTTGAGCAACTTGTTAGTAACTGATTCCCACTGTACGTTGCCACATGGGGAATTTAGGGCTACAGAGATGATCAAGTGGCTGACAGGGTTAACTCCTTCATTGCTTCATGTTTCCCAAAACTTTTGCACTAGATTTCCATTATGTAGTAATCCAGTATGCACCTTCAGTCTATACACCCTGACGTGCTCCCTATTACCCGCTTTGTGGGATTTGGGAGACTTCATGAAATGAACAGTATAAACCTCCTACCACAGTGTCTAGGGAATGATAAATAGCAGGCTGATACATTTAAAATATCTTATTAAATGATTATTATTTTTTAGTTTTTTAGAGAGAGGGTTACCTTCTGTGTTGCTGAGGCTGGAGTGCAGTGATTCAATCATAGACTCATTGCAATCCTGAACTCCTGAGCTCAAGTGATCCTTCTCTCAGCCTCCTGATTAGCTGGGGCTGCAGGTGCACCTCCATGCCTGGCTACTTTTTTTTTTTTTATTTTTTGTTTTTGTAGACAAAGGGTCTTACTATGTTGCTTAGGCTTGTCTTGAACTCCTGGCCTCAAGTGATCCTCCTGCCTAGGCCTCTCAAAGCACTGGGATTACGGGTGTGAGCCACCTTACTCAGCCTATTATTAACTATTATTGATTGATTCATACCAGAATGTGATATGTGGTAACTAAATTAATATTCTGAAAGGGCTTGAGAATTACTATTCAGTGATCATTGAATATTTATTAAGGAGTCACTATTTCCTGCAGTACTAGGACACTCAGTGTCAAAAAGGTTTTGTACTTCTTTCTTGAAGTTATGAGCTTTCTTAAGACAGAGAAACTGAGACATATGCCCGTAAGAGATCTGTTATCCTCCACTCAAATTTTTCTAATCTCTTGAAATAAGTAAGTTTCTTAAGTTGAGAAAAGTAAAAATTGGTATGATTAGTTAAACATGATCACAGAGCAGGCAGCCATATGGACTCTCAGGCTGTCTCTGAAATACCTGCCCTAGGTGTGACCATTTCTGGTGAGCAGGTGCATTCCTGGTCTATCAGTGCATAACAGATCACACTAAGACTTCACAGATGTAAACAGCAGCCCACGTTAGTGTAGGCTTTCTGAGTGAAGAGGTGGGGGGAGACTAGCTGGGTTGCTCTGAATCAGTCTCTGAGGAGGTTGCAGGTCAGGGCTCCAGACCAGAAGCTACTTTTCCCCACCTGAGTGCTCCAAGACTGAGCAAGAAGCTGAGTGACCCAAGACAGAACCGCATTTACAACCTTATCTTGGAAGTTTCAGCTCATGGCTTCTGTCAGATTCTTCTAACAGAAGGGAGTCATGAGTCCAGTCCTACTGCAGAGGAAGTCTACAAGGACCTGGGTACCAGGAGGCGATGTTCTTGGTGCCGTCCTGGAGACAGCCTGCCAGACGCGGATGTCATAGCACTGCCATGATGAAGATGTGACCTGGATGAGACATTTGTTCCCAGCTGGGTGCTTGGCAAATGCCTGGCTACATGGACACTTCCAGTGTGATGACAGCAGATTTCAAAAAGAGAACTCACACTGGAAGGCATAGATCTAACACCACAGTGCTCCAGACCATTTAGCACAGACAAGAAGTGTGGAAGTTTGGAAAGGGACACTCTGCTCTTGACCATGTCAGGGAGGCCCTGGCCTGCTCAAATTCACTGACCACTCAGCAGATGATGCTAAGTTTTTAGAGATTTTTCTTAAGAAAATAGCTCTACCTCAAATGACAATGGAAGGGATTATGCTAAGAAACTCTCTGTTTCCACATAATGTGGACTTCTCAGAGAGGCAGCTATCAGAAAATAGTCCCAGGACCCACGTCACACTATAGTAAGTAAATATAGCATAACGGTTTTGTCTTTTAAATGTCGTGGACTTTTTAAAGTAGTTACACAGTAGTACTTGCATTTACTGTAAGAACATTAACAGAAGATACTTCAGAAAGACTTCTGCCTTCTAAGGTGGCCTTTGAATCCATTACCAAGAACCAGGTGTCCTCAAACTACAGCCCGTGGGCCACATGCAGCCCACCTAGGATATTTATCTGGCCCGCCGGGTGTTTTTGCCACAGCTGCCTGTCCTGCTTAGCAGCCAACTCATCCTGGGGCCCACAGTCCAGCCCCTCAACGGTCTGAGGGACAGTGAACTGGCCCCCTGTTTAAAAAGTTTGAGGGCCTCTTGCATGGCTGGTACTGTGCACGGGGGGTGGGGGGTAGGGGTGGTGGTGGCTAGTCTACACCACCTGCCAGGACTGTGGGAAGAAAAGAAACCAGACGGGCTGGGCCTCTCTCACCCTGACAACAGGAGGGCACTTTTGAAGAATCTCTAAAGAGGTCAGTTTGACAATGTACCCTCAAATTACAACATGCTTATACTCTTTGACCCAGAAATTCCAGTTGCAGGAATTTATCTTAAAAAATACATTTTTACACATGTGAAATACTGCATGTACAATTTACTCAATGCAACACTATTAGCAGTAGCAAAAGACAGGAGACAATCTAAATGTCCATCATTGGAGGAATGACAGAAAAAAATTATGGCATATCGTCATGCTGCAAAATTATGTAGTTGTAAAAAAGTGTGACGCTGTCCACATAAAAACCTGCATACCGATGTTTATAGCAGCTTCATTTATAATGGATAAAACTTGGAAGACCCAAGGTGTCCTTCAGCGTGTGAACAGATAAATAAACTATTTATCTATCTCTAGATGTATTTTCAGTGGTAAATTGAAATAATTCAATGCTAAAAAATGAATTACCAAGATATGGGGGAAACGTGAAAGTGTGTTACTAAATGAAAGAAGCTGATCTGAAAAGTCACACACTGATTCCAGCTGAGTGACATTCTGGAAAAGGCAGAATGGAGAGGACAGTCAGAAGTCAGGTTGCCAGGGCTGAGGGGGAGAAGGGATGAACAGATGGAGCACAGAGAGTTTTTAGAACAGTTTTACTGTCCTATGTGATACAACAACTGTGGACATGTGACATTGTATTTATATGCAGTCCAAGCCCACAGAATGTACAACACCAAGAGAGAACCCTAATGTCAACTACAAAGTGTGGGTTATGATGTCAACACAGGTTCTCCAATGATAACAAACACACCACTATAGTGGACGGTTTTGATGGTGGGGAAGGTTGTTCCTTCGTGGGGGGCTTATGGGAACTTTTTGCACTTTTTGCTCAACTTTATTGAGCAGATTGGTCTTTGTTGGTCTAAAAAATAGTCTACTAACAAAAAGGGGCGTGAGGAACAGGAACATCTCTAAGACAGGCTATTAAGTAACCAAAGCAGGGTCTTTCCTGTGAGATTATTCAGTAGAAAGAGAACTTTGCAGAGTGGTGTCTTCAAGTGGCTCAGTGGTTTGATGAGGGATTTGTCTAATTTGTCCCTTGGATTGATTCCCCTTTGGTAATATGCTAATGCACTTGAAGGAAAGGCTGTGTTCATAGTGTAACCAGTCTTATCTTTGAAATACTGTTTGGCTCCTGGGAATATCAGTGGTACCATGTGATGAGGAATGCCGATGTCATATCTCCAGATGTCACATCTCCAGATGTCACATCTCCAGAGAGCTTCCGTGGGTTGCACAGCAACAGGCCGCAGGTCACAGTACATCCAAATTGGCCAGTTCATCTTGACACAAAAGCAAACAGTTCATTAATCATAGCGTAACCCCCTCTCACCCTGTCTCCATATTGCCTGCCTATAAGGAAAGCTATGTATTTATTTATTGAACAAAACAAAACTCCTGCTTCCAACTAGTAGGAGGAAAGGTCAAATTGCCAAGCCATGATGTAATCACCTTGAGGTCACATCTGTAGCATAGCACCACTTGGGAGAACAGTGTGTGCTGAGTGGCCAGCGTGCCATCCGTGACACTGACATGGACAGATTGAGCACACACTAGTGTTGCATTGGGTAAATTGTACATGCTCTGCGTAGGGGTCTGCTTTTGTCCATCACTTCAGAGCGTCCAAACAGGCCTGAAATTGATGGCAACTCAGGTCTGATGCCCTTTTAAAAAAGAAAAAAGAAGAAGAATGGATCATTGTTTCTAAAAGACATGGGCAGAAATTGTCAAGTTCTGATTTGAGGTGCAGAAATGATTACAAGCTGAAGTGACCTAACCCAGGAAGCAAAGAACACATTTCCACCATCTCTGATGCCCCAGAGAGTTCTTTCTAGATGCCCACCTTTGTGGAAGGGGAAAGGGAATACCAGAGATGAAAGTGGGGGCAAGTGTGAGCAGTAAACAGCAGCAGAAAGGCACAGGGCTAGTATTCTAGATTTCTTCTCAGGAAATCTCATTATCTCAATCCTCACAGGAATCTCAATTTTTGTTTGAGACAGCATATGCCACTTTTGATGATAGCATTTCCATATCAGCTTCCACTCTTAGCAGAGTAGTGGAGACAAATAAGTCAATACTCACTGAGTGCCCCGTGTCAGGCGCTGAGGTGCAAGGACACAAGTGACAAACCCAGACAGAGGGCCCAGCTGGCCTCCCCTGCACAGTCTGGTCTCCCTGACTTGTCCAAGCTGGCTGGGCTGGAACTTCCAGGGCATTATCTGTTCAAGGCCAGGGCCAGCTGCTTGGGACATGGAGAGGATGCTAACCAGAGACTTGGCCTTGAACCGAGCAGTCTGGCATTTAAGCTTATTGTCCCTGGAAGAAAAAGGTCATGCTAATGACCTGGTCGTGTTAATGTTGAATATTTTTAAATGTCACTTTACTTTTATCATGTTGTGAAATGCTTGTCCCAGGAATTCTCCCTCACTCTTCAGGTATGTGGTATGTGCTGTCAAACCAATTTTATGCCCTCATGCCAAGAGGTCTGCATTTTGACTTTCATGAACCTTGTTACTTTAACCTTTGTAGAGTGCTTTTAAAAAATTAAAAAAAATTATATTTAAAGAATTTTTTTTTTTTTAAGAGACGGAGCCTCAAGCTATCTCCCTGGGTAGAGTGCCATGGCATCACAGCTCATAGCAACCTCCAACTCCTGGGCTCAAGCGAGTCTCCTGCCTCCACCTCCCAAGTAGCTGGGACCAGAGGCGCCCGTCGCCAACGCCCGGCCATTTTTTGGTTGCAGCCATCATTGTTGTTTGGTGGACCCGGGCTGGGGATTCGAACCCGCCACCTTAGGTGTACGTGGCTGTGTGTACGTGGCTGGCGCCTTAGCCGATTGAGCCACAGGCACCGAGCCTTTTGTCTCATTCTATTGCTCTACTCTGAGCCTTTACTTTGTCATTTCATAGCAGTGTGTGACCCCAGGAGCCCCTTAGCCTGTTCCTAAAGCAGCAGTTCAGAAACCAGATATCTTACTTACAAAGTTTGTGTATTTCCTTTTTTTTGCATATTTTCCTTTTTTCCTTTGAGTCTTTAAAAACCCATTGCATTTCATATAAATACTTCTCCTTTGCAAAAGTGTTAGAAAACTTTTTTAGTATTTAGCATAACAGGCTCCACTTACTAAGATTCGGTTCCCTTACATTGAGCCTGACCTAAAGACATCCAGTTCGTTTCTTGTTTATTTTTCAAAATGTTCTTTATACTAAAAATGAAAATGAAACAAAAATGGTTCATATCTATAGTTCTGTCAAATGGTATGTATTATTGAAGGGATTATCCCCCTTTCTTGAAGTTACATGAACTCATTAATTATTTAATGTGGGTTTCTAGGTGAGAGTGCTCATTGACTACAGTAATTAATGCTGTCTCTTTTCTTTATAAAGGGTCAGGGGTGTTAGACTCTGATGTCAAACTACTTTCAAGTCCCACAACTGCCACTTAATAATTGTGTGACTTTGGTAGATTATTCAATAGATTTAAGCCTCAGTTTTCTCTTTATAAAATGAAGAAAATAATGTTTCTTACCTTGTAAGTTGCTTGCATGCATTCAATGACAAACTGCATGTACCATAGAAAGTATGCTACCTCGCATAACAACCCAGTGGATCTCAGGAATTATTGCTCTTGTGCTTGCAAAACAACAGGTTACCAAATATGAAAGCCTGCATCATCACAAGGGCTTCTGCTGCTGACGCTTACATCATTTAAAGCAAAACTAATCATATTTTTAAAATTGTTGATGTCCATAGTAGAGGAAAATAGTAGCAAAGTCATCTCATTGGTAGCATAAGAAAATTGAGGCTCAAAGTTGTGGTCTGGAAGTAAAATTTGGCATCCTAGGATAAAACAATGAGTCCTTGTAGACATTTGGTTTTCAGGACTTGACCAGTTTGCAGAGTTGGTCCATCACAGGCAGATGGTTTTATTGTCAGATTGCAATGATTAGGTAGTAAGGAAAGACTTATTTTAAAATATCGGGTTTGTATAGTTAGTCCTCAGAGACTGTAGTTGTCATAAAACATCGGAATGGAAAAAGTTCTATCAGAGGAAAACATGAGCAGTTTGCTCATAAAAGTCGACTCCATCCTCTGTCTGCCTCCCTACATTACTTTGTTATAGAGTGGCAGCTCAAAGGACCTGGCAGCAGCTCCTGTCACTTTTTTGTTTCCTCCCTAGTGGATGAGAGAAAGGAAAATGCAAAGAAGAAAAGCCTATGGCCACGGAAAATCCATAAAAATTAGCTGGGCTTTCAGATAACAGTCCTTTTTCTTTTGATACTCTTTGTAATAATTTATTTGCTCTATTTCAATGAAAAATAGTTTCTGACATTACACACCTAACCCATAGTGGCTGACTTCAAAAGAATGCTTACAGCTTTTCCCCTCCACATTTTTAAACTTTAATAATAACATAATTAACATACTGCTCATTATCACAGATGATGGTATTTTGAAGGCCTTGACAATAGGCCGTAGCCTGTAAAGTTTGCATAATGATCAATTTATAGCTTTGGCACCACTGAATTACACTTCTGTCTCCCACAGACCTTTGCTGGAGAGCTTTTCCGTTTAACAGTTTATCTATTCCTCAGATACAGCTGGCTGGGAATTCCAAGAAAGGAGATGGTTGGATGGGAGGAGGGGATGAACTTCTCATTTTTAGGAGTATAAAGATGACCTCCTTTATTCTCTATCTCTTGGAAGAATTCTTGATCAAAGGGTCTCTAATCAATATCATCTCTCATAGCTCTTCCTTGTCTGTGCACTCTGGATGGGATGCTGGTAGATTCCTGTGGGACAATTGAAGTCACATCGGCTTTGATAAAGTGAGAGCTGACTTCATAGTTCAACGGGCTCACCAAAAGTCTCAGTTGTGAAGAAGGTGGGTTTGGGAATCTTACAAACTAGAAGTGTGACCTTAGATAAATCACATAACCAAGGTTGCAAAGCTAGTAAGGACTGAAATTAGTGCTAGACCTCAGGTTGAATGAAGAGTTCATATAAATAGATACATAGTAGATAGATGAGATACCACAGATGATTAAAGGGGTATGCTGAACAGCCATGCAGATAAAAACATAGTGCCTGAACGTTTTACTGTTTACATTATTTAAAAAAATTAAGATATCACAAATCTTGGTGGCAACCCCATTGTGTGCGTGTGTGTGTGTGTGTTGTAACCAGTTCAACATTTTTCTCCTTTTCCTTGGGTCTCATTTTCTCTTCAACCCACTATAATTTGGGCTTTTCTTCCTCATGCTATTGAAAATACAGCTACCAAACAATCACGTCCTAACTTCCCAAGTTGTCCCATTGACATTGTCCACCTTCATCTTGCTTGGCTCTTCCACAGCATTCAACTCTCCGATCAGTCCTTTTTCTGAACTTGTCTGGATTTTCCTGACCTTACCGGGTTTTTCTCTTATCCCTGTCCTGTCTTTCCAAATTACTTTCTGGCTTCTGAATTTCTCTTCCCATCTTCAAAATATTGGCACTTCACACAGGGTTCTCTCGCTTCTTTATACTTCCTCTAGCTCATCACATTCAAACCTATGGCTTCCAGGGCCAGTAAGTACACTGATGGCTCTCAAGTCTCTCTCCAGCGCACGCTTTTCTCCCAAGATCTGATCCCGTGTTTCCTCTCATCTGCTTTGACGTATTCCCCTCAATGCACTTCTGATGTTTCAAAGTTAATACGTCTGAAACGAACATCATCTCTCTCCCAACTTGCTCATCTCCTAGCATTCCTCTAATATCTGCCTAACATCTTAATCAGAAAACTCTTCACTTTCCTATTATACTTCCCTGTGTATGGGAGAATGTGTCAGAAATTATCAGCTGCCTACCCAAAAGCCACTCCTGAATTTTCTTCTTGATACAAGTCCCCTGACTTTGTTTGGAGCAGCCATGTGTCTAACTGAAGACGAAGAGTTATGGATTTGGTTATTTGAATCTTAGCAATCCCCCTGACTTTTGTTGGGTACTCAGTTCCTCATCTTCTGCATGTATCAATGGCCATTTGACCCATTTTTGGTCCATGGGGAGTAAGGGGAAGTTACCTGAGTGACCTCTGAGCTTTTATTCCTTGATAAAGTTGAGAGAAAGTACACTTGGCCTTGTCCCCTTTCTTTCTCCTTGGGATATGGTCATGTAGGCATATGCTTCAACTTTGACAGCTATCTCACAACTATGAGAGAAAAGCCCCAGGACGAAAGCCAGTATGTTAGGGATGGTGGCACAAAGAACAGGATACAGCGAATGAGTTGATCATGGAGTGCCCAGATAGAGGACTTTAGATAACTACGGGTAGCATGAGAGCATCCAAATAACTGAGAGAAATTAAAAGGTAAAAAAAAAAAAATCATAACTTGCCAGCTTTGGCAGTTGTATCATATTAAATTTTGGACACCAAAATGTAAGAGAAATAGGACACTTAGTGGTGAGCCATCAGAATAACTGAATGGTAGGAATGGCAGGAAAGGAAAGCCTACAGTAATGTCAAAAGACTTGCAATTATTTATTGAATAATGAAATCCTAAGAGCTTAATTATAATTAGCTAAAATAAGTTTATTATGGGGGCGCTATTGATTAGTTTTTTTTATTGATTAGTTCTTAATATACACTTTTATAATGATGTAGTAGAGACTAAGGCATCGTATTTACACAGCCAGATATTTCCACTCTAAATAAGCAGTCCTTTTCTTTTTATCTATCTTCTCCTCCAGAATTCTGTTATGGTTCCATATGCCATTGCTCAACCAGCTGCCTAGACTCTGTAGCTCAAGGTGATCTCCCCTCCCTTTGATATGTGCGCTATATAATAGCATAAAAGGGAACTTTTGTACAATGTCAAGTCTGATGTCACTGTTTTTTAATTTCAGTACTTCATTATTGATTATGTTGATGTGGCAATTTTTCTTTGACTTGAAAATTTCAGGAGAACCCAAAGAAAATCATGAACAATGAAAAGTCAAGAATAAATCTGGGGTTAACACCTAAGGTGATAAAGTGACTTGCTAATTGGTAGATTAACTTCAAAGGGGACTTTGAGAGACTCATTAAACTGCAGGTCATGCCGAAATGGGAAGATTAAGGATTATAGCTGATAGTACCTCAGCCGAATCTTGTTAAGGAATCAGGAAGGACTGATTTTATTGGCTAAAGTAGGATATATTTCTGCCTTACCAGAAGACCTCCACAGAGCCAAGCAGACACAATGAATGCTATGCATACTATCAGTGATCTTTCAGGATCTGGAAAAGTAGGCTAATTTAATGAATGTACTCTGATGGTGTACAGTGCGAGTGTCTAAGGCAGCAGTTCTCAACCTGTGGGTCACAACCCCTTTATAACAATGAAACTACATCCTGCTTATCAGATTATAAGCAGGATATGCTTTACATTATGATTCATAACAGTAGCAAAATTACAGTTATGAAGTAGCAACGAAAATAATTTTATGGTTGGGGGTTACCACAAGATGAGGAACTGTGTTAAAGGGTCGCGGCATTAGGAGGCATTAGGAAGGCTGAGAACCACTGGTCTAAGGTCACATCTGCCAGGTACAAAGAACCATCAACGACTCCTCAGGGTTAAAACAGGATATCAAAACCTGGCATGTATGTCATCACTCCCTTCTCTTGTCTCTGACCTTGACTATCCTGGTGAGTCTAAATGCAACCCCAGATTCCTCATTTACCCATACCAGGTAGCCACAGTCACTGGACTGGTGTTGTCAATCCCTGGCTTTTAAGGTGAAGTCCAGCTTTTAGACTAGCAAGCAAGACCTGCCTGGTCTTCATTCTCATACTTGCTTCTTCTTGTCTGTAACATCAGGCTCCATCGATGATGAATTACTGGAGATTCTTCTAATCACTGAGCTCTTTCTCGTACTTGTGCTCAGTCTGTCTGCTTTGGCTGAAATGTCCTCCCCCCTCAAGTCTTTACCTGGTTAACTCCTAGCAATCATTTAGTCTCATGTTTTTCATCATGGTGAAATTCCTAGGGTCATATTCTGAAAGCCCCTTCTGTGATATATTTGGAAAGCTCTCAGGGTATTCAATCCAGATATAGAATTGGTTACTTTGGCCATGAAGTATCTTTGGTTAGGTCCTATGTCTCATAAACTCATTCAAGAATTATTACACAATTAATTCACTAGATAACTAATACAACTGTCCATTTTCCCAGGAATCAGACCTAGTCCATGGTTTAGACTGGGGAACCAAGGTCACCCTATTCTACCCACTTTTCACCTCTCCTTCTGCCATAAGCCTACCTGCTCACAAACTTTTCTCCTCTGGGTCCTATTCTTATTCCCTAACATCCCCCCAAAGGACAACTCTGAGCGAAACCCTCAGTTCCTCACTATCAGGCAAAGTCTGAATTCCAGTTAAGCTCAGATGGATTTCTGAGATATTGGAAACATCTGTCATAAGGAATTCAACCCATTCCTTGAGGTTTATGACAGGTTCCTCTCTTCCTTTAGGAACTTGGGAAGAAAAAAGAGAAGAAAATGAAAAAGCTTAGAAAAGGATTTGTATACGGCCCCGGGTAGGGTTGGAACAGACAGCAAGATGCAGAAGGAAAGAGACTTACATATTGACTCAAAGTAAAGCTCAGTCAAAACTTTTTAAGACTCCTCCTGTGTATCACACTCATTTGGTACTCCTTGAATTCTAGATGTGAATTCAGCACTGTCTGAAGGACAGGGAAGAAGTCAACAGAAATAGCAGATGTATGCTTCTCAAAGGACATGATGTTTTTGAGGATGAGATCTATAAAAATGAAATAATTAGAAGAACTCAAAACAACACTGGGCCAAATATTATCATCTGTGACTTCGAAACCCCCTATGCTGCACTGGCTTATTTTTACTTTGCTGAAAGTGGCGGTAAAGAAATTTCTAACTCTGCAAAACAGGCATCCTATCAACTCTTCCAGCACTAATGAGAATAAAACTCCAACCAGTCATTTTAAGTAGTAAGCACCATAACCATAATTAAGCCTACTGAGAAATACTATATGACAGGAGGCAGATGTTTTTCTTATTGTCCTTGAGCTGTAAAATTAAAGGCTACCTTAGTCCTTATTATTGGAGAAAGGCTTTTGAAAACATCTGTCCTACTCTCCACATTTTAACTTTTTTTTTTTTTTTTTAAGCAAAAGAGCCTGCTCTCAGTGGAGCTGATAACTGGTATGAGCTAGGGAGAGTCTTATAGTGAGCTAAGTAATTGTTATTCTAATTCTGGTCATCAGCACCTTTGTGCTGACAATGAATTGATGTGCCAGGCTTGCAGGTCCCTAACAAGAAATGTCTCCAGGAGGGATAATTCAATGAATTGGAAAGGTACACTTTGCATTTTTTATGAACTGCTTTGGATTCCTGGAAATGTCAGTTATTTACTTACAGTGTATTATGTCACTTTTCAGCACCATCAGTTGGATGGAACATGAGTATTTCAGTTCGGCCATGATATCATGTAAATTCCTGCCTTAGAAACACGTAATTATACCACAAACTTTAATGTGTCCCAAACTGCTCTACTGCCCTCCCTTTAAAATCTTTATGGATCCAGGTGTTTTCCTGCTGAGTGACCTCACCAGGTGAATGACACTTGCTCCAGTGAAAAAGCATTATCTCTCATTCCTTACATTCTGACAACTTTAGCTGGTACTATCTCTCAAACCCACCATGTCCCTCTTCATGCTTCCTGTTACTACCCTCCTTCACATTGTAATCATATTTTACTGGATTAATGCAACAGCCTCAGGCAAGTTTCACCCCTTTGATGCGTCCAATCTGATCCATTCTTCACACTGGATCTTTCCAAAACACTTTCTTGCTTACAATCCTTTCAATGACACCTTTCAAATGTATACCCATTAAAATCAGCATTTTACTTATGCGGTTCTGTCTGTATTGACAAATCACTAGGAGGTTTGGGACTGCTATCATCATTATCAGGACACAGAACAGTTGACCTCATTTTCAAAAAGTTCCCAAACCCTCCCCCAACCCTGATGCTAGGCAACCAGTAATCTTTTCTGGGGTTGGTTTGCATTTTCCAGAATGCCATATAATGGATGATACAGTATGGAACCTCTGGCTCCAGCTTCTTTCACTAGTCGTAATGGGTAGGAGTTTCTCTCATGTTGCTGAATGTCTTATGGTTCGTGGCTTTGTGCAGTTGAGCAGCCCTCCACCGTATGCACGTACCCATGGTTTATTCATTCCTCAACTGAAGGGCATTTCAGTTGTTCCAGGTGTTAGTAATTATGAATACTGCCACTATCAACATTGGCATAAACGTGCAAATATTTGTGTTAACATAAGTTTTTATTTCTCTGGGACAAATGTCTAGCAGTAGAATTGATGGGACACATGGTAACTGTAAATAACTGGCAAACTCTTTCTCCGTGGGCTGTACCATTTGACATCCCACTACCAATGGATAATGATTCAGATGCAGTTGACCTACACCTTAGGCAATGCTTGGTATTGTCAGGCTTTTTTGTTGTTGTTTGTTTTTATTCTGTTTTTTTTTTTTGGCTGGAGCTGGGTTTGAACCAGCCACCTCTGGCATATGGGGCCAGTGCCCTACTCCTTTGAGCCACAGGTGCCAACCTGGCTTTTTTTTTTTTAATTGGGTGGCATTCACTCTTCTTAATATATTATAACTTAAATATGGTGATGTAAAGCTAACTACCACTAATATATCTTAGTGATAAGGGGATTAGAGAGGAAGAAGACAAAATATTTGTTATACATATATGTATACATACACACAGATATATACAGGTAAGTACACACACATACAAACATATTCATGATAAAATAAGAAAGAAATACTTAGAAATACTCATAGCAATTATAGTCGTCTCTGTAAGTAGTTAGGTGGTTGTAGCTGTTGTAACCACTGTCTTAAACCTTCCCTATTCCCTTTGCTCCCAGCAAGCACCTCAGCTGCTCAGAAAACAAACAAAAACCCTTTATTTGTGAGGGTCTGGGACATTAGCAGTCCTCTCTGAATTTTGTTGTTTTAGTTTTGCATTGACTTTAATCAAAGGACATGGTAGTACTAAGAGATGTCCTAAGAGGTCTCTTATATTTCAAACACACTTTCCTTGCCCCCCTGGTGTAGTGCAGCCCAATTTACCCTTGGTAGTCAGGATTAATTACCCCAGTTATTACTTATAGTAGGTCCTTTCCATACTTCTTGATTTGGAAGGGTGAGGAGCCCAAGGTGGCTAGTTAAATAGTAATCTTACTTTCTTTTTCTTCTTTTTTTTATTGTTTGGGATTCATTGAGGGTACAAAGAATTAGGTTACACTGATTGCATTTGTTAGGTATAGTCCCTCTTATAATTGTGTCCCACCCCCAAGAGGTGTGCCATACATGATGACCCCACTCCCTCCCCCTCCCCCCATTCCTCTCTCCCCTTCCCTCATCCCCCCACTTCCCTCCTTGTAGTACATCATTTACTGCCTAGTCGTCTTAATTTCTATTTTAAGGAAATTATTATTTAGTTTTCTAGTAAGAGAATTCTTTTCTTTAGAACTAAGACCTCTATACCAACAGAACACAAATTTTCAGGAATAGGAAGCAAATATTTTGCTAGTGTATCACCAGATGTAGTAGTGAGTGATGCCATTTATACTCACTGATTCTTGGACCTGTGAATGTTGGCCTTGGGAGAAATAATATCACATATGGAATGCTAATTCAGAATATACATAGCCTCCTGGAGAACTTAGTCTCAGCCCTAGATGTCTTGGCATTAGTTGGCTCTGGGCTCTGCAACTGAATCTTCAAAAAAGCATTCTGCCATTCTACTGAGCCAGCCGCTGCTTCAGGAGGGTGGGGAACCTGGCAAGACCAGAGAGTTCCATGAGCACAGGCCCATGGCTGCATTTCGTTGGCTATGAAGTGATTTCCTTGATTAGAAACAATGCTCTGTGCAATACTGTGATGCTGGAGAAGCCCATAGGATGGTAGTTTTGGAAAGCACATCCAAATCCAGAGAAAATGTCTATTCTGATAAGAACAAAGCACTGCCCTGCATATCATAGGAATTCACTGATGTGATCAGCTTGCCCTCCAGTACCTGTTGAAAACAGTGTTGGTTTCTGCTGCTGATAGATTGGGCATTCAGCTGTGGAATAGCCAGGTCAGCCTTGGTGAGTGCAGGGAACTGAAACTCAGCTCCAACTGAGTTACATAAGGATACTAGGGTACTGCAAGAACCCTGAAGATGATAATGCAATGTGACCACGCTTCAGGAGTCAGACTCCCAGGACTCTCCTCCTCACCAATCTCTGCATCTCTCTTGGCATCGGCTCTTTATTTTCTGTGGCCTCTCTCTCTGACTAGCTCTTCATGATGTTCTAACCCACAGTATGGTATGTGGACACGTAATCCTCTCCCAGGTTTATGTTCCTCAGTTCCAGAGAGCTTCTCGATTGACCTGGGATCTTTAACTCTGATCATAAATTTCTGGGGATAATTTTTGGTCCCAGTTCAGCTTAGTTCCATCCTCCCTCTGCCCGAACACTCAATTCTGGACAGCAGGGTATGTCATGTTTTACCAACATGGACAGAGGGCAGGAAGAGGGAGCTCAAGGTGGCTGGGAAGAGAAGGTGCTGGGGGGTTAATGTAGATTATTTTTAGAAAAAGAAGCTAGTACCTGGACAGACAGGTCATTACTTTTTCATGGCAGAAAAACCATGATACATATGTTGGTGATTACAAGGCCCCCTTTTTTAACATTAAAAATGTGATTTAAATTAGAGTATGTACTCGAAAAGCTCACTGTAAAAATGGCTAATGTATATTTCACCGCATGGAAGCTAATGTGGTGGAGCATGATGGAACAGTAGTACAAGATTAATTTCAAGAGGTGAGAGTGCTGAGCACAGTGGGTCCACCCAGCTCAGTCTTCTGCGCTCCAGACTTGGGCATCTGAATGCCTCTGATATATCCACTGGGATGAATCTCAAAATCAACATGCATGAAACTCCTCCTACCTCCCTAGTCCTCCCCTCTTAGTAAACAACAACCTGTCCACATTCTTGCTTAAATTTAACCCAGAAGGTTTTCCTGCATGTCTCTGCATTTTACTTCTTAGACCCCATTCCTATGGATTCATTCTCTGATTACGTCTTGAAGTTGTGTAATGATCAGCTCTCCTGTGATTCCTGCAACAGCCTTTACGTTTCCACTCCCACTCACCCTCTACCCAGCTCTCCATTGAGCTGTCAGAAGGATCATTGCAAAACTTCACGGATTTCTTTACAACAAGATTTCTGAGGGGTCTAGTATAGGCGTGTAGGTAAGCAAATGTTTTGCCACTAGATCTGATAGAAGGCCAGAATTCTGAATGATCCCCAGACTCCAGTTTTTCTTCAGGCAATTAGATTATATTCAATACTATAGAATAAGATCTGCCAAAGGGTCCTTTTTCCAAATAGTCACTTTTTTTCTTTTAGAAAATAATAGCATAACTTGCCTCATATTGAATTAAAATCAGTTGCCAACCAAATAATATTAAAGGACAAATAAGATCCTAGTTTCAAGAATGATTATAAAAGTGAAAATGTCTTATTTTTCATCAGATAACTATTAATCTGTGAGATCATTTTTGCTCTTAAAAATGTAAGGAAAAGTTCATATTTTAGGTGGAATGGATATGCAGTAATTTATATCACTTAAAACAGGTGAGTGTTCCAAATACGTGTTTTAAGTGATATAAATTACTGTATATGACATTTTTTTTTTTAGTCTCTTGAAAATTTAGGATCGTGGATAGCTTACAAGAAAAGGGATTTGCTTTATAGTTTCCAGCACTTAAAATCATATTTAAAAAATGGTATTATATTTCCCCACAATATTCTTATTAAATACTTTTAATTAGTTAAAAGGGAAAATGGTAACTTTATGCTAGAGAAACGCCACAATCATCACCTCAACACATGATCAAAGGAAACATCACCTTTCCTGGGACAAATTGGCAGCAAATGCCTCGGAATACAATGCATTGAGACAGATACAGGGTCACCCATAAAGGTGCCATAGGTAGGGAAAATGGGCAATTGCAGTTAAATGTACCTTTATTTACAAAATATTCATTACAAAATTTTACAAAGTATTTACAGAGTTGGG
The DNA here is from genome assembly GCA_963574575.1 of Galagoides demidoff. Classification (NCBI taxonomy): domain Eukaryota; kingdom Metazoa; phylum Chordata; class Mammalia; order Primates; family Galagidae; genus Galagoides; species Galagoides demidoff. Next base: position 19,576 of record CAUYQV010131813.1, read on the forward strand.
CACCTCTTTTGTAAAATTTTGTATGTAGGAAACAGGAGTCTCAACACAGATGATTAATTTACTGTTGAATTGTAGACAATAAATATTGATTAAACAATCTACATCCAACCCAGGTTAAGGAGGTTTGTGAAGCCCCAAATTCTTTTTTTTTTTTTTTTTTTTTTTGCCGTTTTGGCTGGGGCCGGGTTTGAACCCACCACCATCTCCAGTATATGGGGCCGGTGCCCTACTCCTTTGCCACACGTGCTGCCCAGCCCCAAATTCTTTTGATAGGGAGAGAAGGGAGGGGACAAGCCTGGGCTCTGGGACCAGACCAAGCTGTCTTTGAATGTTAACTCAGCTGTTTGCTGTTCTGATGATCCCAGGAAGGTTTTCTGGGCCTTTTCAGCTCAGTTTCGACATCTGTGAGATGACAAACTAATTTCTCCCATAAAGGGTTTTAAAAAGGGACAATGGTGGAAAATCACCTGATGCACATGAGGGATTTTGTTCATTAAGTCCTGTAAGCTCAGGGCTCAGGGCCTGCGAACTTTTCAGGGGCTTACCTGAAAACCAAGTGGGTTAACAAAAATTTTCAATCCCTTTTAAAATTGAAACTTTGAATTTATTGAGGGTGGTGAGTATGTTTTTAACATCTTTGATGTGATGAAGGTTTGGGCTTTCCCAGAAATCTGGCTGCTTTCAACAAATGTTTTGAAATTACTCTGCTTATCGGTGTTCCATAAAATCTAATGGTTGTAATTATTTTAAAATTTTAAATGTTCATTTTTTGTCCTCATGTTGGGGTCCCTTAGCCTGGAACTGATTTTATTACAGCATCTGTAGGACTAAAATAAGTAACCAGCAGCCGACTATGGGTTAGGTGTGTTGAGACCTTAAAGGGTAGGGAACGTTTTAATACAAACTCCCTCTCACATGTTCCACCAGGCCCTCCTTCCAACTTTGAACATGACCTTCAATTGTCAGGCTTAAATGTCATGGTTTTATTTGGCTGTTGAGCCTAATTATAATGAGTGAAAGGCTCTAAGACTTATCACAGATGAGGTGGTGAGGCTTTTTCAGAAACATTGCCTTCAAATAGATTTTTGTAGCTTATATATTTTTGGCATGGAACAGCTGTGTGCTACTCCTAGAAAATTTAATCCCACACCCTGATGGTTTGCCATAGAAAATAAGATGTGTGCATGTGTGGTAAACCTTATTTTTAAGCTGTGTATACAAATATTTATGTAAACATGACATACTATGAACAAATATATTGATGCTGTATTATTTGTACTTTTCATGGTGAGAAATCAAAGATATAGTTTATTTTTGACAACATTATTTTCAAAGGGAAGATTCTTTCACCTTTGAGTTCAAATGGTTTGGACACACTGCCTTTTAAACAATTTTTGACATTAAGGGTTATTCTTCATTTGTTGAATAAACATCAACTTCTAAGGAAGACAAGGAACATTGGCAAACTATGGTCCCATTCCTCAAAGAACAGCTTATGGCTTTTAGAGGGGAATGAAGACGCTTCATGTGAAAATCTGAAATAATAATAGGTCTTTTGAGGATAAAGGAGGAATTTTTCTGTGCAGGATTTTAAATGCGGAAGGAGATCTGCATAAGAAGGGAGAATTAAAAGGAATTTTATAGAGGGAGATGAGTGTTAAGGTGGAACTTAAAAGATATGGTTTATCTAGGCAGGCATCAGGGTCTAGGGATATACTGCATATGTTTGTGTGTATAAACTTGGTGTATGTCATGTACTGCAATTCACTGTGATTTTTCAAATTAATAAACTTTGTTTTTTTTAGAGTATGTTTAGGTTTACAGCAAAATTAGCAAATGTAGAGAATAGCCACATGCTCTGTTTCTGCATACGGACACCCCCCCCCCCATTGACATCCTGCACACAATGACACATTTATTGCAATTTACAACTTGTCATCCTCACCCTATGTCCATAGTTTACATTAGGATTCATTCTTTGTGTCTACATTCTTTGACAAATGTATATGACATGTACCTACCATGGTCGTATCATATGAAATAGTTTTATAACCAAGTATTTCATTTTGGAAGTTGATAGTATATTTTTAATTTTAGATTCCATCCTTCTTGTTCACTTTTGGTATTAGGAAAGTGATTAATTTTGTATATTAACCTTGTATTCTGCAAATTTGCTATAATTGTTTGTTAGTTCCAGGGGTGCTTTTTTTTTCAATTATTTCAAATTTTCCACATGGATGATCAAGTCATCTGTGAACAAAGATGATTGTATTTTTTCTTTCCCAATATGTACGTCTTTTCTGGCCTTACTGCATTAACAAAGAATTTCAGAGAATTTTAATGTTGAAAAAAAGTGATAAGAGGGAGCATCTCTCTCATTATCTCAAAATGATGACCTCCATGAATGGGTAAACAGTATCCCCTGTCTTCTGTCTCCTAGAAGACATTGTAGAGAATTTGTATGTCTTCCTCATTTGTTTGGTATAAGTTACCAGTGAACCCATCTGGACTTGGTGTTTTCTGTTTGGGGAGATTGTTAATAATTGATTCAATTATTAAATAGATAGAGACATTGTAATTTTAATGCCTTCTACATCCCAGGAGAATATACTAGGTGAACATAATATGCATTCTTCAGCTATTTATTGGGAAAGCAGGGATAGAGAGTTGTATTGGACCTTTGTAACCCTCAATATCTCTTTTACACCAGATGATTTTGCCATTCATGTTTATTCCATTCACCTTGTCAAGGTTATGCTAGGGGCATGCAAGCCAGTTCAGACCAATGAGATGTGAGGGGAAGACTGCTCAGTGGAGTATTAGAAAGGTTTTCTTCTTCTTTAGAGTGATAAGAGATAATCTATCTTCTTCCTCTAGATGTTGTCTTGTCCTGGTATGAATTTACAATTGCTTCAGACTTCTTATGGACATAAAAAGCTTCTTAGATCGAAGCCGATGATGAAAAAAGAGTAGAGAGATTGTAGGGCCTTGGACTCTCCATACTGTTTTCCATAGGGGTTGTAGTAATTTGTAGTCCCACCCAATAGCATATAGTCAGTGACCCAATAGCATATAGTCAGTGTTTCTTTCTCTCTTTGCATCAATTTTTTTTTTTTAAAGGTCTATTCTCATAGGGGTGAGGTTGTATCTCATTGCGGTTATAATTTGCATTTTTCTGATGGTTAGTGATCTTGAGCTTTTTCCTATACGTTTCTTGGCCACTTGGCTATCTTTTTTTGCAAAAAATTTCAGTTCATGTCTTTTGCCTATTTTTTATGGTGTTTTTTTTTTCTTGCTGATCTGTTTGAGTTCTTTATAAAGAACTATAGATCCTGTAGCTCTATCTGTAGATTCTAGATATTAGCCCTTTGTTGGATGTATAATTTACAAATATTTTCTCCCATTCTGTAGGTTGCCTGTTCACTCTGCTGATTATTTCCTTTGCTGCACAGAGTTTTAAAATTTAATTTATTTTTTTTCTTGTTGCTGCTGTATTTGTCTTTGAGGTCCTAACATATTTTTTTGCCTAGCCTGCTATCTACAAGAGTTTTTCCTACACTTTCTCTTAGACATTTTTGTGATTTCATTCTTTACATTTAAATATTTAATTCATCTTAAATTTTTTTTTTTGCCTATGATGGGAGATATGGGTCTCATTTCATTCTTTTGTTGGTGGTTATCCAGTATTCCTAGCACCATTTATTGAATAGGGCTTCCTTTCTCTACTGTATGTTAATGTCTACTTTGCCAAAGATCGGTTGGTGGTTGTTAGGTGATTTTATTTGTGGGTTCTCTATTCTGTGTCTCTATTGAAAGCAGATTACAGATCCTCAAAGAAATGAATGTAGACCTATCTTTCCATCCAGCAATCCCACTGCTGGGTGTCTGCCAAAAGGAAATGAAGTCATTTCATCAAAAGGATACCTGTACCCAAATGTTTATCATACCACGATTCACAATTACAAAGATGTGGAATCAACCTATGTGCCTATTAATTCATGAGTAGATAATTAAAATGTGGTATATATACCCCTTGGAGTACTGCTTAGCCAGAGAAAGGAATGAAATAATGTTATGTGCAGCAACTTGGATAGAATTGGAGACCATTATCCTGAGTGATGATCTCACGAATGGGAAACCAAAGACTGTATGTTCTCACTAATAAGTGGGAACTAATAGATGGGTTTACACGGGCACAAAGCCATACAGAGGACATGAGAAACCAAGAAGGGGGGATTGGAGGGGATTAAAATCTACCTATTGTGCGCAGAGAATGCTATTTTGGTGACAACATACCAAAACCCCCAACTTAAGAAATTTATAGGGTAGCTATATAACAAAAACACTTACACCCCCTTAAAATTTTGAAGTAAAAAAAATATATCCTTTTCTTTTGGTGAAAAATATAGTGGTGGCAGGACTAGATCATATGTTAAGTGTAAAATAAAGAATGTATGGCCTTGGGATAATAAGCAGTCCATTATTTAGGCCAAGTCTTCAGCTTTTCCTGCCCTTGGACTTCGAATTATGTGAGGTAATAGCATTTCTTATTGTTAAGACATTTTTTTTCTATTCTTGCAATCAAAAACATCTTGTAGGATCCAATGCAATTATCCTGTTTTGAGTGTGAGAAAGCTGAGGCTTAAGGAGGTTCAGTAACTTTCCCAAGATCAGACGTCTACTAAGTATCTGAGCTTGTATCTGAATCCAGGTCCACCTCAATATTTTGCATATTTCATCACTACCTTTCATCCATAAACAAATACAATCAATTAGTAAAAGCCACAGTAAATAGCACTGATAACTACTATCAATTCCTATGTAGATAGTTCTCTGGCAATTACGTGTAAAAACCTAGTAGTTTTAGAGTTTCACGAAATTCTGTGAACTCATTTTATTCAGACGAATGGAGAAGGCACAACTAAACCTAAACCATTCTAAGGCTCTTGAAGAACGTGTAGTGGCTTGAATGGTGCTGCCCCCACTACCAAACGATGTTTCCACCCAGAATCTGTCCATGTGACTTTATTTGGAAGAGGGTAATTGAAGATATAATTACATTGAGGATCATGAGATTAGATCATCTGGACTATGGTAGGTCTTAAATCCAATGAAAAGTATCCTTAGAAGAGAAGTCACGGGGAAAGTGAAGACCATGAGAAGACAGGGCAGAGACTGCAGTTGTACTGTCCCTAGCCAGGGAATACTTGGAGCCACCAAAACCTGGAAGAGGCAAGGGAGGATTCTTCCCCTAGGGCTTTCAGGGAGTCCAACCTGCCAACACTCTGATTTCAGATTCTGGCCTCCAAAACAGGGAGAAATAAATTTCTATGGTTCTTTAGCCACCGCGTTTATGATATTTTGTTATACTAGCCCTAAAAACTAATACAGGAAAGTCTTGACCTGAAGAATTTATACTTTCATTTCCCCGGACAAGAGTTGTTTCCGTGTCACTGACCTCCTCAGTGACTTTGGTAGATATAAGCAATTGTGTACACTGCCTTCCATGGAATGGGGATGCCTGTTAGAAGCAGCTGTCCAGCCAGGTGCGGTCCTTCCTAGCCCTACTTGCACCTTGATAAGGCTGTGTCTAGTTCTGACCACTGAAGTGTGAGCAGAAGTTAGGTGTGCTACTTCCAAGGGAAGATCTTTAAAAAGAGTGTGTTCTTTCCTTGCTTTCTTGAATCTTGTCTGGTGGCTGAATCAGAAGACTCTAGAGTCTTAGTGGATGGCAAAGATACAGAGAGCTTGGGCGTTTTAGCTTAGTGAAGTGCTTGATAGTATGGAGGAGGGTGGGTTTCTTAAATAAAAGTGCAATTCTGTCAATCAGGAGAAAGGGATGTGGGCAACACACACTATCTACTACAGCTACTTGGTTATGTTCAAAATACTTCTTATTTTGCTCTGATGGAATTCAGATATTTGAAAAATATCTTTCCAAGGGACACCTTTTCAGTCTTTTGAGTATTAATCATGGTATTTGACTAGAAAGTATTATCCAAATGTTAATGAGACACTCTCACTACAGACTTATTTATTTCTTAGAAGACCCCTATTATGTAGCTATTAATAAAAACAGTTGAGTTAATGTTAAAACTAAGAAATTTCATCTTCTAATCCATAGCTCTTTCTCTGCAGTGCCTCATTCTTATGCCTGCAAGACACAAGCTTATATCGGTGATTGCAGATGAGCTGTTCATCACAGATGTGAGCTTGTGTCTTCCAGGCATAAGAATGAGACACTTCAGAGAAAGAACTATGGATTAGAAGATTAAATTCTCTTTTCTGGCTAATTTTCTTTCTTGTAATTAATGCTAATCTGAACTTCTAGGAGAACCAGCTCTTCTGCTACTTTCAAACTTGAGTTAGAGTCCAAAGATGGACATGTAACTCTGGCTAATCAGTCATGACATTTCTCTGTCCTGTTACCCAATATAAGCCAATGACAGATCTAAAACTTTCCTTATCTAGGGGTAAATATAAAAAAATTCACTGTGGGCAGCCAACTTATTCATAAGAGAGAAGCCAAGAGAGCTGATGTATCAGATGCTTAGATCTGAGGACATCCATTGAGTCCCTGAATCCTGGTAAGCCTAAAGTCAAATTTCCTTGTAGACTGTCCATAGTTTCTCCCTTTTGCTTAAACCAGATCAAGTTAAATTTCTTTATCACTGTTCATGGCACAGTGTGGATAATAGTTATTTAAAGAAGAAAAAGCAAAGTACTAGAGAAGAGATCCAGTATTTTTAGTCACTCTGGTTTCAGGAATGAGCCAGAATCTTGAGGGGTCACTTAGCTAGTCTAGCCCCAGGCACGGGTTCTGAGCATTCCCTGCTCAGGACTTTGGATCCTTCTTTATTAGGTCTGAATAAGAGGAGCCCAACAGAAGCATAAGCTCAATAAAAAAAAAAAAACTTGTTGAATGATGAGTGAATCTGGGGTAGAGTAGACTTCCACGAAGCTCCAAGTTAATGTTCACACCTCATTCCTAAAATAAATTGTTCATGATTTCTGTAACAGCTCATTACTTGACAGTCAGTAGGTTTTTCCCTGTTGTTTTTCAACTATGTGAAGTCTAATTTATGGAGAATAATATCCAAAATTTAATTGTGTGAATGCATGTTTATATATGTAGGAGGGTATGAAGAAAGGGTTAAGGAGATCCCTTTGGCAGGGGGTAGAATTTTACAATGGGGACCATGTGTTGTATTTTCCTTATTCACTCTTAGAACCTAGAGTCAGTCTATTCAGATGATTGCCAGGTCAAGGGCTATGAATTATCTTCACTGAATTTGGTATTTCATTTCTTTAGTACATGTATAGCAATTTGCCTATCAAAAATTACAGTTGCACTATTTCTGAATCTATGCTGCTTTAGTGTTTATAGACAGGAGAGGAATGTGGGAAATAAAAATTTTTGATTATTTAAGAACAATGAGATATTGTCCATGGCTTAGCTTGCATTGATTTCCTACAAGTAGATTTTGGAAAAGGCAAGTCTTCTGATTTGTGCTTCCACATGAGTAACTGGAAGGAATGAAGTAAGAGTGGGGTGGGATTGTGTGCAAAGAACACGATTTACTACACACAGAGGAAATCCTCTGTCCATCTGCTCATTGGTTGGGCCCTCATACGGAATGTAAGGTCCCTGAGGCCAAGAACTTTGTCCTTTGGAAGAACCTAACCCACAGTAAAAACTCAATAAATATTTTTTTAAAGCTCCATATTTTTAAAGAACTCTTCAAAAGTTAAGCAAATAATGCCATGAGAAATTTCCTTATAAAATTCAAGGTCCAATCACCCTTTTGTCTATTTCAATCCCATAAACCATTAGAAACCCGTGGTTCTTACCAGCACAGGCACAAGCTAATTTATTTGTCTCTGTCTTACTTAATGTATTTATTCAACAAGTGATAACTGAATGCTTACAAAATGTTAGCCAGAAGTTGTCAAAGGGGGAAGATAGTACCCTGTCAGGGGAGGTATTGATAATATAAGAAATGAGTTGCTACAATTTCAGTCTCTAATGGTATTTAGTGAGTAGGGGCTTAGCATGCTAAATTGCCCACAAGAACTTCCACAATTAATGGATCTTGAAATTTGTTTGCAATCATTATGAACATTCTATACTTGTCTCCTCCTATGATTCCTTTCTTGAGATTTATGTTCATGAGTTTCTCTTGATGGCTCACAAACTCTTTTAATTATGGGAAACAGTAATTAATACATTTTATATTGTAACCCTAGAACACATATACTTATATATGGATAACTGAAAAAAAAATTCTTAAGACTATATGGTGTATGTTGTACACATTAATCTATTCTATTATAAAACAATGTTGCTAGCAACATACTAAATTGATTTTCCAAACCTATTGGTTGGTCAAATCTCAGTTTAAAAAAAGCAAAGCTTTAGAGGGCATGCACAGTAGTAGAATTACTGCGTCAAAGAGTAAGTTCATGTTTTTCTAGAAAATGCCAAACTATTTTTAAAGCTGTTATTCTAACTCACACCAACTAAGAATGGATAAGAGGCTCTATTGCTACAACCTTTCGGTCTTTTTTTCTCTGCTTGTATGTGTGGCAAAAACAGTTTTATGTCTTTTTAAAATTTAAAACTTTTTAAAAAGACATCATCATTAGTCGGTATTAAAACATGAGATTTTTGATTATAGCACAATATTTCATTGTAAGGAATACATATTCTTATGTATTTGGCTCTTCCCCCATTGTTGACCATAATTATGATTCTAAGATTTTGAATAATTCTGTAATGAAACTATTGGTTATGTATAATCTTTTACTGATTGATCTCTGATAGCACCTTATGGTAGATGCTGGATCCGAGGATAACTGGGTCAAAGGATATAACCATATTTATGGCTTTTGACATACATTTGCAAATTGCCCTCAAGAAAATTTAAATCTACTTACTTTTTGATGAATTCAGGTTTTCCTAATTTTGACTGAGTAAAATCAAGTTTAACTGAACTTATAACATTGGGCAGTAGTGTTCTATTTATAAAACATTGCTCTTAAGCAGATTTGGAAATATGTTTTTCATTCTCCATATTTAGAACGGTAAATGTAAACAGAAGTAAGGAAAGAATTTCCAGTCTTAACACTGTATTAATTCATTTCACTTTAATAGTTGTTTGCCTCACTGTGGAATGAAAATAACACCGTACTAGCCACCAGAACGCCTGTCTTTTAATTTTGCCCCTTACCAACCATGTGACCTTTAACAAATCATTTAACCTCTCTGAAGCTTCCTCCAGGGAATGATGTGTGGCTTCGGTCTGATTATACACAAGAGTTAAGGGACCTAGGAAAGGTGAAATCTTCAGTATTGAAATTGGTCGAGTGAAACAAACAAAATCATAATCAATTAAGTTGGAAGTGTTGTTACTCTTGCCAGTAGATTTATCACCAGGATATTGGTCTTATAAATAAGTAACCAGACTTCACCAGTGAGATAAAGCTAAGTGTCACACTTAGTAGGCAATATCTTTATTTTTTAAATTAAAATGGCAACATTCACTAAAAGCCCAGACTTCACTGTTACACAATATATTCATGCAACAAAACGCATTTGTAACCCCAAAATCTATTTATAAAAAAAAAAAAAGAAGGGAAAAATAAAGAAAGGAAAAGTAAATTACTCATAATTAAAAGACAAACAACAAAATCTAATGTCTGGGCTAGAGCGACTTGAGATTCTGATTTAATTGCTCTAGAATATTTTTAAAACACTGTAAGTGATTTTAATGTGCAGGTGTGAATGAAACTTCTAGAACTGAGTACAATATAGTGACCACTAGCCACATGGGGCTGTATACATTTAGATTTAATGAATTAAATAATATTAAAAATTCAGTAGGCACATTTCAAATGTCTCAGCCTTCATAGTCCCATGAGCCAAAGTCTTATAATAAATCTCTTTGTATAAACAGTAACACCCCAATATCTGTAACCCAAGTAACTGACACTCTCAAACAACCAGCCCCCAAAAATATGAGTTTAAATTTGGTTCTCCATGCATCCCTCCCGAGGCCATATCTAGGACCTCTACAGCTTTCTTGGTTAGTCACCCCTAAGCATGGGCTTCCTTTTTACTGCTGCCATTATACTCCCTGTGCTTTTGTGGGACATTTTGCTAACACAGTACCAGTATATTTAACTGAAGTTAAGTGGATTTCTAACTGCCCGTACTCTACACATACTGTACTGCATTGCTCTTGTGCCTCTATTGATGTGGAGTGTGTTATTGAACTACGTAGACAGTACTGGGATATGGTTTATTGGGTCCCACAAGCTTGGCATGGTATACCCAGATATGCAAATTAAGTCTACCTGATGCTGTGTGACTTTATTTCTAAACACACATTGGTGCTTACATTGTATACATTTTGGTGTAATACGGTAAAATATGGTTACAGTGTTGCTCAACACAATTAAGCATTTGTCTTAATTGCCTTTAATTAGTGTAATTGTCTTTGCTCTTAATTAGTATATTTCTTTTTTTTTTTTGAGACAGAGCCTCAAGCTATCCCCCTGGGTAGAGTGCCATGGCATCACAGCTCATAGCAACCTCCAACTCCTGGGCTCAAGCGAGTCTCCTGCCTCCGCCTCCCAAGTAGCTGGAACCACAGGCACCCGCCACAACGCCCGGCCATTTTTTGTTTGCAGCCATCATTGTTGTTTGGCGGGCCCGGGCTGGGGATTCGAACCCGCCACCTTAGGTGTACGTGACTGGCGCCTTAGCCGATTGAGCCACAGGCGCCGAGCCATAATTAGTATATTTCAATATTCATATCAAGTCAATACAGAGTTTATGGTATGGCGTGGTATAGTATGGGGCATAGAATTATTTAGGGCTATTTTTAGTAGTAACTCTCAAACAACCAACTAGAAACTACATTTATCTAGAATCTACCAGTCCCTGTGGGTGCTGGATAATGGGGAGATTACAGTACACACACACACACACACTATTGGTTCGGTTTCCCTGAAGAATAGTTAAATTTAAGCTAAAGGGAAGAGATGAAACTTTCCCCTCTTCTCTGGCGATTGAAACTGGGCACGTGACTTAAGCTTAGTAAATAGATGCTCCCGCTGAGCCTTGGTGGGATTCTTAAGAGACCAAGGCAAAGGCCAGAGAGACAGTTAGTGATGGTCTTGCACTTATTCCAGTAGAATTAAGAGTCTACTGGAATGTAGATGAGTGAGCAGGTGAGGAGGAAGCCAGCATGCCAGTATCCAGAATCCAGAGAGGACAATGCCAATGTTGATGGCATCAGACATACTCTGGCTGGTTTTTGCTAACCAGGATTTATCTTCTTGATTCCAACCTTCTTGGCAATTCTACTTAAAATTGCTACAAATGGTTTCTGTTTTCTCTACACAGTATGGAAACTCACTGAATAACATAAGCAGGGAAATAGAATTAGTGCTGTGGGTTTGTGAGTCTGTGTTCATAGAACGTTAGACACTTCTGAGAACGACTCCGCCCCATCACTCACACAATGGAATGCTTTTGAAGAGTTCTCTGTTTAGATTGTATTTTCCAGTCTTCTATTTTAGATCTAGACCAGTCTCTGCTGTGAAGAAAAGGGGCATCCCAAAGTATGTCTAACGTGCACAATGAAAACATCCCGGCTCCGAAATGTCCATCTTTCTCCTTAACTGGCAACACGTCCTTCTCCCTACCTGAGCGTTCCAACTGCTAGTCTCCATGTGTTAGACACTATGCCAGGTGCCTCTGTCTCTGCCTGCCCTTCAGAAGCAATGCCTAGTTATCAAAGACGGATGTAGACCTTTATCCCCACTGTGCTGTTAGGCAACTTCATTACACTTGGAGACACAGCTTTCCTTCTTTGTAAAATGGGCATGACGGAAGTACCAAACTCCAGGAGGTTTAATGAGGTTTAGGTGAGATGATGCTTGGTAAGAACTTCTCCCCGTGCTTAGCACATATGTTTAATGTGACGATATCGTGGAAGTCCAGAGGCAGGTGTCTGACGGAGAGGTTCGGGTTTCAGTTGGTTGAAGGAAGTGATGCAAGTTCAAGTCCAATTTGGCCTGGGCTCATTTTAAGAAACACATAGACCATGGGGGCCTTTATACTTACAGGTTCAATCTTACGTTTGGTAAAACATGTTACCATATCCTACATTAAATATCCTTTTTTTTGCTGTAAAATATTGCAAAGGGTTTTTATGACTCTGCTTTTAAAATCATCTCCACTAATAACTTATATTACTTGTAATATCTTAGAAATCACTATGCTTACATTCTTTTTTTATGGAATAGTCATATATAAACATTTCCCATAGGTAATAACATTTTTGTAAATATTAATCTTTTTGGCAAGACTTCATATAAGCAGGGAAAGTTTTCTCTAACTTTTTATTATGAAAATTTTTTAATAAAAATACTGATAAAATAGTCCAATTTACACTTTATGACTACCACCTGGGTATCACAGTTATTTATATTTTGCCATATATGTACTCCTATTGTATTTATACTTGGCCATATATGTACTCTTATTTGTCAACACAGATGAATATTTATATTTTTCTCTCTTTTGGCTAAAACTTTTGAAGGTTGCCAAGTATCAATAATGCATCATCCCTGAATCCTCAGCATGAATCTCCTATACAGTCATACTCTCTTTATGACACTTAAGAAAATTAACATAAACTTACTAAAATCTTCTGTTATCCTGTCAATTTTCAAGTGTCTTTGGCAGCTGATTTTTTGAACCAAGATGAGTGAAGTTTCAGGGATGTATTTGGTATGACTTTTTTATGTTTACCATAGAACCTTTTTTTATTTTTATTTTTTGGCATTGATTTTCCAAGTCTTTTAGAATGCTTCCATTCTAGATTCCTCTATTCCTTCATGGTGGTGGTTAACTTGTGCCTCCATCTCCTTTATCTCTTATACACTGGCAGCTATGTACATCTTCTCGTTTAAATTCAGTTTCAGCATTTCTGGAAGGTGGTGTCATAGTGACCTTGTGAACTTCACATTGTATCACACTGGGGAAGGCTCATTTTAACTTGTCCCAGTGTCCCAGTCCTGAGCTTGACCATGTGTGAGCATGGTAACCCCAGGTCTCTTCGTTGCAAGGGTACATTTTCCATTCTTGTAGTTATTAAATCGTGTGGAGATGGGTCTTTCTTAGGCACTGTGAAAAAAATACGTTGAGGTTGTCTTGGTCAACTTTTATCTAATTATTACAGCATCCATTGATGATCCTTGAACGAACTGGTTATTTTATTGGAGATTACAAAAGAGCGATCTCCCGTTACCACTCCCTCTACATTTATTAGTAAAATCTCTCTCTTTTTTAACATCAACAGTGGATCCATAAATTTAATGATAGAAAACCAATCAATTTAATAATAAATAAAACTGACAATGTGACACACTGCTACATGTTATTTGTTTTTTTCTTTAATGGATAAAAATCCAACCCATTTTCTTACATGTTTAGGTCTTGAAAAATGTGGAGCCTCTGTAGCTCTGTGAATAATAATGGCTTTGACTGGACCTATTTCTAAGGACATGGTCGGTATTAACAGTTCCGACTGTGTTGTTCAGCACCCTGAGTGGGCGCACTGGCAGGTGAGGAAAAATAATCTGTGGTTTGGAAAAAACCGTCTGTTGAAATCCGAGGACCTAGAGGTCAGCGTGAGAGCATCTGAGGTTGGGGGTAGGGGTGAGATGGTGTGGGGTGCAGGAAGATCACAGACAAGCATATGCCTCTGCTACTTCCTGTGACTCACTGTGATTTAAATCAAATCAACAGGCATTTGGAGAGTGTTTATTTTGGGTAAAAGACTGCTAGCGTTCCTTTTTGCTATTTACTTTAAACTTTAAGAAGGATCAGTCCTTCTCTTATTTCTGTATTCCCTTAGGAAACTGACTGTACACCTACTGTGTGCCGGGCCCAGAGAAGACTCTCTCCCTTCCGGGAGGGGGCCACACCGAGCACAGGGCCAGGCTCCTCTCCAGACAAACCCTCTCTTCCTGGCTGGGAATTCAACTCACTCTCTCAGATGTGGGTATTTGTTTATTCGCTTTCCCGTGAGAATGTGCGCGGTGTTTGGGTTGTCACTTTCTTTCCCTAGCTGAGCTGCTCTTCACAGCCACCTAGTAATGAGGACTATTTAAAGGGCTATCTTTCTACTTCCATCACAGTAAAAAGTTGTTTTTATTCATAGCGCGTGGTCTCTTTTGAAGCAATTACTATGTTAACAGTTTTATTTCTAATTCTTTTTCAGCAAATTTTTTGGCCTTATAAGTGATGAAGAGCATGATTTAGGTTGAAAACATCCACATGTGGGGAGCTTAGGCCAATCTCTCTTGACCGATACTTTCTTGAGTGTAACATAGAGATAAAAAGGTCTATTGCACAGGGCTGCTGAAAAGACTGTATAGCATACGTCTCGTTGAGCCCAGTGTTAAATAAATAGTAGCTCTGATTGCGATGTTTTTAATGACAGCGTTTGGCACCTAAAGATGACATCACATGCGTTTATTTTCTATTAGCAGGCTGTTACCCTAAAGCCTGAGTGGTTTCCTTTGCTTTGGTTTCTTCTTGTTTGACTCTGGCACCGCATATTCATCAAGCTCCTTGCTCTTCCTCTGTCATTTCCCACCCTTGAAAAATTTTCAATTACTCGTGGAATAAACACCACATTCCCAAGGCTGATTTTCTAGGCCCTCTGCCAATCAAACTGGACTGCTTGCTTTTCTCCACACTCACTCTCTCCATTTTTCCTGCAACCTGATCAGACTGTCCCTTCCTCCCTGCGGCTCTTCAGCCCCTGCTTTCCACACTGCCTGCCTCTTCATCTTCAAATCACCTCCGTCCTCTGATCTACTTGATCCTCATCGAGGAAACCTTCCTGATTCCTAACAACATGAAGATTCTTCTTGCTTCTTCAGATTCCCTCTAATCCTTTATCTGTACATGTGCTCACGAGCACTTGGCCCTTGTTAACAATACATCACATGTTATTGTTATTTGTATAAACCGCATTTCACTGGTTCCTTTCCCTAGACTATTATAGAAGCCAAGTATTTCTGGGAGTTCCTCTGAAGATCAACAGGCACTCACAGACACATCTGGTCTGTTACCAGGTGGCTTTGGCAGGGTATTCTCCTTCTTCGGTCCTCCTTAACGGGCGCTGTGGACTCCACCACTGCCATCCTTTGCTACTTGCAGGGGCTGGAAGACCTTGCCTGACTTCTGCCTCTCTTAACTTCCCCCTGTGGCTTTCCCAGCACCACCTTCGCTGTGGCCAACGCAGCATGGGCTGTCACTGCGGAGCAGGGATCAATGCTGTCTCTACCTTCAGTTATGCTTGAGCTTCCAACACCTATGAGGATTCAGCTCGTCTTTCCTTACAGCTTCCCCAGCTTCATCATCCCACGACTCAGTTCAAAGTTCTGGAAGGGTGGGCCAGGAGATTGATTGTCCTGGCAAATACCATGCTGTACATACCACACCTTCCTCTGACAGCTGAGGCTCTGTTACTGACTAAACTTCCGTGCTACTGTTCCTATCAGAATGTGTCATTGTCCAACAAGATCTTGAGGACCACTTAAAAAACAAAATCTCTCTATTACACTAGTTGGCCGGATGTTTCCAGCTATGTGTGAATCCCAGCTTTAGGGCTAATGAAGGCTCTTGCTGACATCTCTGCTGTGTATTTACCTCCTATGAGCATGAGCTTCCTTAGACAGAGCTCACGTCCACAGTGCTCAGAACGTAGTAAGTGCTCAGGAAAATTTTATTGGATAAATGAATAAGTTAATAATCATTTTAGCTAATATTTGCTGAGTACTAGACATGATTTCTAGGGTTTTATTTTTATAAGTTTATTTTGTCATTATTAAACCTCTGAAGGAGGTGTTATTGCTGTTCTCATGTGTGACCCAGAAGTGTCCCTTCACTCTCACAGTTCCACTGTCTGTCATTCTCTGCTTGGTCTCTGCCCCAGGAGGCTGGCCCACTGAACTACCTCAGTGGGGCTCTTTTTCCCAGTGGTTTGTGTGGGTTTGGCCACTAGGAGGCGCTGGGAGAGTTCAGAGTGAGAGAGGAGGGCAGGATGGAGCTGATCATTCCCTGACCCCTTCACTGGGTCAACGTGGGACCCTCTCCTAACAGTCACAGCCAAGTTCTTCCCAGAATCTCTTAAGCTCCCATACTTTTCCCTTCAGGCTAGGGGTGCTAATAGCCCGCTATTACCAGACTCTGGGTCCTTCACCACACATGGTAGTTCCTCTACATTTTGACCTCACCTCTGCAATTAATCAATTTGGTAGACCCTTCTCTGATTATATTATTTTGAGTAAGTTAACCTTATTTCTCTGGGACTCTGAGTATAATCCATATTACCAATGATGTAGCTGAAACCGCAGAAGTTAAGGAAGATCCTTGAGATCACTAAAGTGAGGATGCTAATGTGAGCATGTGTTTCCAGGCCATTGTGCACACACGCAGGAGCTGCCGTTGAATGCCAGGAGGCAGCAAGGCACAGTGAGTAAGCGCATTTCTACTGCAGTCACAGAGGTCTGGGCCTCCAAACTGACTCCATGACCTCATTGCTGTATAATCTCGGGCAAGTCCTTCTGGCTCTTTAAGATTAAGTTCCTAGTCCTGTGAAAGGTGGATGTTACCTACCTTAAAATTATTATAACGTTTAAGTTGATGCTAATTTATGCGGAGTACTAGCATGGTGTCTGGCACATCATGAGGACTTAATAATTATCATAAAAGCTCTTCCTAAAAGGATTGTTTGAAGCTATGAGAAAACGCAACAGAAGTTTCCTACATGTTACCTTTAGTCAAGATGCTCATCATAGTAATAGAAAGAAAATAATCAAATACTAGATGTGCTAGATGGTTAGAATGGATGTTGGAATCAATGAGTTCCAGGTAAAGAAAGAAACTTAGGGTTCAAAGTAGATAAGTCAGCCTTTGTTCTGTGTTTCTTCATCTTGCCCATTTATTTTCTTGCCTTGGCCCTGGCCATTCTGTTCAGTATGAAACATCCCCCAGGCAATGTGGTCTGAGTGGACAAACATTTATTGGATAAATGAATAAGTTAATAATCATTTTAGCTAGGATTTGCTGAGTACTAGACATAAATGAATAAGCAGGCTTCATCACAAACCAGCGGTTAATTGTGTGGTGATAACACTTGCTTTCCATAGCAGTCTGCTTCTCTGTTCTTGTGGAATTAGGTTGGTATAGGCAAGGCAGAGAGAGCCAGGATGCTTTCTTTAGAACATCCTTCCTTGGCTGTACTTTTAAAAACAAAGCCTATCTTTTCAGTAAGGCCATTTATGGACTATGATATTTCAGTGGCAACTTTATAACCTCGACTAAAATTGTATCAAGAAGTACAAAGATTTAGGATATGCAAAATAAATAATGAATTTTTTTATTGGCACAAATATTCTGAGGGTAGGTCTAAATCTACAGCAAGGCTTGAAAATGTATGACATGTGTGTACTTTCCACTCTCTATGAAAATTAGAGATGGCCTTAGACTCTCTAAACACAACACTGAAAGCCACCATTATTCACTAGATTGAAGTTAGTATGAAAGATAAAGCTTGTCTATTACTGTTATTCTATAAAGATGAGAATCCTATCTTTGTATTAACATTTCATATCACTGTCCAGTGTTTACCACTGAGTATACAACCAAATAGCCTTATTTATTAGTTTAACTATTTAATGCTGTTGATGTGTATTTATATGTAAGCCAGTATTTTTATATAATAATATAAATTTAGGATATTAGCTGTGTTCCGCATGATGATTTTTTATCTTTATGTTTGTCTATGGGGACTGTATCAGTTAGCTTTTGCTGTGAAACAAACTTCTCCTAAATTGATTAGTTTAAAACAACTGTCATTTTATTTGTTTATCCTTCTGTGGGTCAGTGATTTGGGTTCAGCCCCACTGGGTTGGATCTCCGTTCCTGATTGTATTGGGTGGGTTTACTCATATCTTTGCATTCAGCAAGGGGCCGATGACCTCACTCACATGTCTGGTAGTTGGTTCTCTGATGGCAGGCAGAGTGGAGATAGGAGGGGCATGTCTCACTTATCACTCAGCAGGCTGGACAGGGTTCATTCTTATGGTCACAGTTTTCCCAAGAGCAGCAAGACAAGTCAGACCCTAGATGTTTGAGAACTTGTCAAGTCTCAGTTTATGAAACATTTGCTATTATACCATTGGCCAAAGCAAGTTATGTGGGTTATCCTTGAGTCAGTGTGATAGAGGATTTATCAAAGGCATGGGGAGGGACTTATTATGGGTACTTTTGCAAACAATCTACCATGGGGACACAGTTTTCAAATGATAATGTATGTAATTAAGCAAAATGCTTATATTGACATAATTTTTTCAGAAAAGCCTTATTGTAATATCATGATTCTACTAATTAACTTCCTGAAGTATTGCTCTCAGTATTATCATTGCTACTACTAAATAATTTGCATAATTACCCAATGGTAAAGGTACTACTATTATCCTCATTTTGTACATAAGGAGATTGACACTTGAGAAGTTCTACATCTTGCTAAGTATCACTGTAGCTAAGAAAATAACCTTGGGAAACTCTAAGGTTACATTAACTTAATGTGTATAAGGGGATTAACCTGGTGCCCTCTACAAAGCATTCAATGAGTATATGGCTGATATGTTAATATTATAATATTATTGGTACCAATGGAGCATGAGAGGTTTCTTCTGCTTCAAAAGTCAGGCCATGTATACCTAAAAAACAAAGAACTTGCTGCCATATTAAATTTCCCATTTTGGACATCTCCATAATTGGTTCTATATTTTGCTTTAACTGGAACTGATTGCAAATGTAATGTAAACTCTGATTTCCAGAGAAGTCAAATAGTTTAGCTCACTACTAAATAATCAAAACTTTTCAAGCACCACCCATTAAGGTAGTCATTAGATCTGATGCTACATTACCAAAATACTAAATAATTGGCTAACCCGTTCTTATTACTTCAGTGATTACAAAAGGATGTCTTTATCAAAACTCTGTGGATGTCATTCATTATTTATTTTGATTTAAAGTAAAAGAAATTAAAATAAATTCGGAAGGAGAGTTAAATGCCACATACTGAATAGATATCATTTCTGTATCAATCACATATTGAGAAAAGAATAGAACTGGAAATCCTGTATTAAAAAAAAAAAGAATCTTTAAAAGATATCTTAAGGAAATGAGAGGCAGGTTTATGCTACATGTGATAACATTCTTCCATTTTTCTGAATGGAGTCCAAGAAAATATTAAATATCCATACCTAGTCATTGAATGATAATTTTTATAACAAAGTTCAGTATGAATCACATTAAGTTTCCTTTCTCTTATAGTTAACTTGAAATCAGAAAAAGAATCAGGCATATGATAAGGACTGGCGCTCTCCAGGTTAGTTCTTTAAAGCTCTGTTAGACAAGAATGGCAGTAAAGTGGGAACCTCTCCAGGAGTCAAATCGGTTTTTCTCTTCAATGCTGCCTTTGGCTTCATATCTCACTCTTCTCAAGGGTCAGTCCCTATAATGTTGCAATATGGTAACCACTCTTCTACTAGTCCCATGTGCTGATAGAAAGTGAGTGCAAATTAATCTTAACTTTTAAAAGTAGTGTTGCTGAGTAAAAGCACATATACACTTAAAATTTAGATAACTAACTGCTAATTGCTTGCTACAAAGGGCTTTAACAACTGCTTATACTCTCATCAGTATTTGGGAGGGCTGTTTTATCACAACTTTGAAAGTAAAAATATTGTCAAGCTCTTAAATTTTTTCAATTTGACAGACAAAAATGAATTCTATTAGTCAAGATGAGCATCTTGGTTTTTGTCATTTTGTATTGGAATTTTGGTATTTTTATTAATTTGTAGGAGCTTTTGGCTTATGATGGATACCAGCTCTGTTTTATGTACTTATAAAACATTTCCTATTATAAAACATAGACTTGTCAGATGATCCAGAAATTTTACTTCTGTGTATATACCAGAAAGAAATTAAAACAGAGACTTGAATGGGCACTTGGACACCAATGTTCATAACTACATAACTGCATTATTAAAAGAGCCGAGAGGCATAAGCGACCCAAGTATCTATTTACAGATGAATGGATAAACAAAATGTGGTTCATACATGTAGTGGAGTACCATTCAGCTTTAAGAAAGAAGTGTGTTCTGACACAGGTTACAATGTAGATGAGTCTTGAGGACATGATACTAAGTGAAATAAACCAGTCATGGAAGTACAAATACTGTATGATTTCATTGATATGAGCTGCCTAGAGTAGTCAAATTTATAGGAAGTGGAATGGTGATTGCTGGTAGATGGAATAAGGATGAAATGCAGAGTTGTTGTTTAATGGATTCAGAGTTTCAGTTTGGGAAGATGAAACATTTCTAGAGATGAATGGTGGTGATGGGTGCAGAATATATCAAAACCACTGAACTTTACACTTAAAAAAATGGTTAACTTTGCAAATTTTAAGTTGTATATATTTTAACAGCATAAAAAAGGGGAAAGAAAGATATAGCTCTATTTCTAAACTATGTGTTTTTTATTGACCATTTAAAAAAAAATTACTCTCCATGTTAATTACCACTTTAGCTTTGTAGAATACTTAAAAAATATTCTACAAGACCACAGTTTTTGTTGTTTTCAAAATATTTTTAATGATTCTTTTTTCTTATTTTTTTATTAAATCATAGCAGTGTACATTAATACTATCATGGGTTACAGTGTACTGTTTCTGTATACAATTTGAAATACTTTCATCCAACTGGTTAACATAGCCTGCATGTCTTTTTCTTAGTTAATGTGTTAAGACATTTATATTCTACAATTAGAGAGATTCACATGTACCCTTATAGGATGAA
>CAUYQV010131814.1:0-15733 GCA_963574575.1 Galagoides demidoff
GTGCCAAAAAGATGAAAAAAATGGGAATTTACCTAACAAAGGATGTGAAAGATCTCTATAAAGAGAATTATGAAACTCTGAGAAAAGAAATAGCTGAAGATGTTAACAAATGGAAAAACATACCATGCTCATGGCTGGGAAGAATCAACAGTGTCAAAATCAAAATGTCCATATTACCCAAAGCAATTTACAAATTTAATGCAATTCCTATCAAATCACCACTGTCATACTTTAAAGATCTGGAAAAAATAGTACTTCATTTTATATGGAACCAGAAAAAACCTCGAATAGCCAAGACATTACTCAGAAATAAAAACAAATCAGGAGGAAACATGCTATTAGACTTCAGACTATACTATAAATCTATAGTGATCAAAATAGGATGGAATTGGCACAAAAATAGAGAGGTAGATGTATGGAACAGAATTGAGAACCAAGAGATGAACCCAAACACTTATCGTCATTTGATCTTTCATAAGCCTATCAAAAATATAAATTAGGGGAAAGACTCCCTGTTTAACAAATGGTGTTGGGAGAATTGACTGGCGACTTGTAGAAGACTGAAACTGGACCCACACCTTTCTCCATTAACAAAAGTTGACTCTCACTGGATAAAAGATTTAATGCAAAGATTTAATCTTTATGAAACTATAAAGATTCTTGGAGAGAGTACAGGAGAAACACTTGAAGAAACTGGCCTGAGAGAATAATTTATGAGGAAGAACCCCCAGGCAACTGAAGCAGCACCAAAGTACATTACTAGGATCTGATTAAACTAAAAAGCTTCTGCAAAGCCAAGAACACAGTAAGTAAAGCAAGCAGACAGTCCTCAGAATGGGATAGGATATCTGCAGGTTATGTTTCTGAAAAAGGTTTGATAACCAGAATCCACAGAGAACTCAAACATATTAGCAAGAAAAAAACAAGTGATCCCATTCATTGTGGGCAAGGGACTTGAACAGAAGCTTCTCTGATGATGATAGGCACATGGCCTACAGACACATGAAAAAATGCTCATCATCTTTAATCATCAGAAAAATTGAAACCACTCTGAGATATCATCTAACTCCCATAAGAGTGGCTCACATAACAAAATCCCACAAGTACAGATATTGGCATGGATGTGGAGAAAAGGGAACACTTCTGCACTCCAGGTGGGAGGGAAAGCTAATACATCCCTTTTAGAAAGAAGTATAGAGAATACTCAGGGATCTAGAAGTAGACCAGCCATTTGATCCTACAATTCATCTATTAGGTATCTATCCAAAAAACCAAAAATCACTTTATAACAAAGATATTTACACCAGAGTGTCATTGCAGGTCAATTCATAATAGCCAAGTCGTGGAAGAAGCCCAAGTGCCCATGAACCCATGAATAGATTAATAAATTGTGGTTATATGTATACCACGGAATATTATGCAGCCTTAAAAAAGATGGAGACTTTACCTCTTTTACATTTACATGGATGGAGCTGGAACATATCCTGCTTACTAAAATATCTCAAGAATGGAAGAAAAAAATATCCAATGTACTCAGTACTATTATGAAACCAATTTACAATCATTCACACTTTCATATGAAGAATAGATCACAACTGTGGCCCAAAATGAATGAGGGAGGAGGGAGGATAGGAGGGGAGGGGAGAGGTCAGATTGAGAGAGGGTGAATGGTGGGATCACACTTATGGTGTATAATGCAAGGGTACATGTCGGATCTATTAGTATAGAGTATAAATGTCTTAACACAATAATTAAGTAAAGGAGATGAGGTATATATTAAAGAGTGTGATGTAAGCTTCCCTAATTCTATATGAAATCAGCACATTGTGCTCCATAAATGCACTGATGTATACATGATGTATGTGTTTATGATTTAATTTAAAAAAGTTTACATATTCAGTACTAAAGGTCTAATATTAAAGAACTGTTTTATGTTTTGTTTTGCTTTTCTCTAGACAACCACTATTCACAACTAGTAGATACTATATTTTGTCTCTGATACTCCCAACAAAATTAACTTTCTTAGCATGTTAAAGGTTTACCATGAGAATTCAGAAATTTTTCAAAATCTAACCTTCACTCTTTACTTATTGAATTAAAATATGCTATATTCCTTATATATTTGATCAAAGTTGGGAGCATATCTTTATTGTCATTTTCCTCTCAATACTAATTTTGGTGCTTCTGAATAAAAAATTTTTCTTAAACTTAGAAAACCTGCTATTTATCTGTGTCACTATCTCCCTAGGAGAGAGAATCCTGGAACTTGGCTTATAATGACTTTCCATGGCTCATCATAGGGAATATATGGAATTGACTTTGTGAGAAATTATAGACAGAACATAAAATCAAGTCCTAATGTCCTAATTAAGTAACACCTCAGCCCTCTGTTCTCCAAGTGAGTCTCTGAAGCCAGAAGATGCTAGATCCAGCTTTGGAAATGAGGCTTTCCACTTCCATGCTGAGTTTCCATATTATTTTCCTTCTGTAAACCAATGCAAATGGAAAGGATAAAGCTTTCCATAGGAACTCTACACAACTTCTTTTTTTTTTTAAATTGAGATAGAGTCTCACTATGTTGCCCTGGGTAGAGTGCCATGGCATCACAGCTCACAGCAACCTCCAAATCTTGGGCTTAAGCGATTCTCTTGCATCAGCCTCCCAAGTAGCTGGGACTACAGGCACCCACCACAATGCCTGGCTATTTTTGGTTGCAGTTGTCATGTTGATTAGCTGGCCCTGGGCCAGGTTCAAACCCACCAACTTTGGTGTATGTGGCTGGTGCCATAACCACTGTGCTACGGGTGCCGAGCCTCTACACAACTTTTTAAAAGAAGCCAGACATAAATGACTACATCTTAATATATGATTTCATTGATATGAAATGTCCAGAAAGCAAATTTACAGAAACGCAGCACAGAAGTAGTTGCCTAGGGCTAAAGGTAGGAGTGGGAGCTAACTGCAAATGCGTATGAAGACAATTTTTGAGGTGATAGAAATGTTCTAAAATGTGACTGCAGTGATATTTGGACAACTCTATAGATTTAATTAAAGTCATTGAATTGCAAGCTTAGAATAGCTGAATTTTGTGGTATGAAAATTATACCTCACTGCTTAAAAAAAAAATAGAAAACTCCAGGCTTTGGAGAGAAATGATGTTTCAATTAGACTTTTAATGATCTAAAAATCATGAGAAATTTCTGGCTAATTAGAAATGTTTAAACACAGCAAAATAGGACATGGCTTAAAATAACTGAAAGTGATGCTGAGATAAGCATAAAGTGCTCTGGTAAGTGTTTGTTTATTTAGATTTAAATTTTTTTTTTGGTTAATTTACATGGAACATTTTTTCCCCTCCCAAAGAAAATGGTTGAATTGGGCTTTATTAGATTTTCCTCCCCATATCTTCCCCCATGAAAGGTTAAACTATCACCTGCAAAAGACTTAATAAGATGAAATGAACATGTACATGAAATGTAAGAGTTGGATTAATTCTTTTTTATTACCATAGAAAAATCTTGGTAAGAACCAAAAAGTGATGAGACAATGTTGAGAATTATGTGTGGCAGATGCTCAACTAATGCAAGTTTCTCTTCTTGGGTGTGCTAGAAGACTCCATTTCCCAGGCAAGGCAATAAAACTTACTCTATAACCATCCATGCTCTCTTTCTGTCTCTTTCCTATGGACACAGCTGGAAATGTAGAGGTGGTAGACCCACCTCATGGAAAGATGCCAGATCATTTGGGGAGGGGGGTGGTGGCAGGAAAGCTGTCCGTTATCATTGAACTTTGCCTAACCAAGAAATAATACCTTTCTTTATGGATCTACTGAAATGTTGGGATAGCTTATAATAGCATTTATTGTTAATTAGCCTAACTAATATATTAATAATATGCTATAGTATTCTAAGCATATTTTTCTCCTTTTTTTTCCTTTCTTCAACTTGGTCTATTTTTTCCTCTTTCCTGTTCCTTCTGTTTCTCTTCATAACCTCAGTAACTCCAGTTAAAGTTCATTTCTGAGGCAGATAGAGAAAAGCATGAATAGTTTTCAACCTATACCTGTTAGGATCCTTCTTTAATAATTAGAGCATTTGAATGGGATGAGGTAAAAATAATAGACTGCAATCCTTCCTCCTTCAGACCAGAATGTGTCTCAAGTCTTTCATAAAAATACTGCATTATCACCAAGACCCTACCCTGCTAAAAATCCCCAACAGCGACAAATGACAGTTAGGAAATGTCAGAGTTGGCAGCCACCTCTGGGTTATGAACTTTGATTATCTGAAGCTTTTGGTAGTGGAGAAGTGCATGCTGGTTGCTCTATCTCAAGCTTTTTGTTCACTTCGAGAGTTATTTCCCAAAGATAACAGATTACCATTTCAATTCATTTTCAAGTTATTTCATTATCCACACCCCCTTTTCTCCTTTTCTGCAGATAGAGCAAATGCAAGGAAAGAAGAGAGGACCTGCCCCCATTCAGAAACCACACCTGAGCCACACTCAGCCCTTCACCCTCACCCATCCCTCCAGATCCCCCCAATTCCACTGTCAAAAGAAAATAATTCAAATAAAAACAGCTCATAAAACAGTAAGCAAAATAAAGTCCGTTTTTTGTTTTTTTTTTAAAGAACAAAATGAAACTTGAGGGAAAACTTACTGGAGTTACAGTTTATCCTGATACAGTCTAGATGGGGAAAAATAAATGAAAGATGAAATTGCATCCTTCAAGGTAACAGCTGCAGACATCCAAAAACAATCAGTCCACCCTTCCGGGGACAGACACACGCAAGAAATGTGGCCATTTTATATATATATATATATATATACACAATATGTACAAGTTTAAGGGTGGGTGTATATGTACAGTATATTATTTAGTAAACTTGGATACATATATATATACACACACACACATATATATACACATATGTATAGAGATATATACTGGTATACATATATATCCACAATAGACACCAAGCATGTTTCCTTTTAATTTTTTTCCCAAAAATCCTATTCATTTATATAAAGTATTTTAAACCTGGACTTTAAAATATTAATTTTGTTGAACTTGGAAAATCAGGCAAAAATTCCCCCACAAATGCAGGTTATATTCTATTTCCCCAACAATTGATTTTCTTAAAATTTATTTTTAAAAGTAGCATTAGCACAATTTCTGTATTAGTATTCCAAAGATCTTATCACCAGTCTGACACATTGTATCATTTAAAAAAAATCTGTCCATAAAGTTTCTCAGTGCAGTATTTAACCCTTTCTCTTTTTCTAAAAACAAACTCCCTCCACCCTTCTCCTTAGGTCGGGCCCCAAATGCTATAATAATTTGCATTGGCAAATTTGCCATTATCCTTATAGGTAAGGAAAGGGTTAACACCACCTGGTCATTCCTGTCATAAAATGGCCACTTGCAAACAGCTAACCGCACAAACACCCATCCCAGATTTTAGAGAGTTGGGTCGGGTGTAGAGTGAAAAGAGATATATTAAGTTATCACAATGGATTGAGTTCTCTGATTGCTATTCTTTCAAAGGCTCCCAGACCAACTCTATCACCAAGCCCATCTTTGTCTTCCTGCCCGAATGCTCAGACTGAATCCAGGGCCTATAGCATTCAGGGAGAAGGCAAGACAGGCATGGGTGGAGGAGGCCTTGGCACCTTTGATACCCCACCTATTTCACTATGTGATTCTGTTCCTTGAGGGGAGGAAATGCTTTGGGTTTTTTGTTTTTTTAATGAACAAGAGAGAAAAGGGGGGCAACTGTCGGTGCTGGTAACCAGACAGGGCAATCTATGTCTGACATCAGAAACCTATCATTGTATTAATCTCTCTTTGAGAGTCATGGGCAAACACTATCAACATGCTTGAGTAGAGCCAGTGGAAATTAGTAGGGGGTGGGCAGAAATGGTGAGAGAAATGTCTCAGGTTCTTTGTTACTATTCTGCCCAGTCTAACCTAAGGTTAGTTCATCATGGTGAGAAGTCTAGTAAGAATTTGTTTAAAGTCAGATATTAAAAGATAGAAGTCAAATGTTTTTTTGAAAAGGAAGAAAAGTATAAGAAAAAAATACATTTACAAACTGTGCTCTTCTGCTTAAGGTTGACCCAGTAAGTTTTCAGAGGACTTGTCAAGGATAATGCCACTGTTTGAGTTTCTCAAAGTAAACCATTTTAAGCAAGTGAGTGAAAAGGGACCAGTGGCAATCAATAGGGCAGACTGAAATCACATGAAATCTGTATAGGAGCAATTTATAACACCCAATTATTCTGAGGAAGGAGGCAGAAAGCTTACATGTTCCCCCAGAAGAACATCCCTTGAGAAAAATCTGGGTTTGGTTTCGTGCGGTTAGGTTTGTCATGTGTCGTCAACCGCAACAGAAAAGTGGGAGCAAACAGCCCTGGAGCAACCGGTACGATCACCAGACAGGGAAGGCCATGCCCCTGGTGAGGATAGGGAAAAGGGAGGAGAGCAGGGGAGGTTCAGCTATTGGTTGCATCTACAATCATCCAAAGCTGGTGAAATGCCTCTTCCTGATGTAGTAAAGAGGAAGGGAAACAGGTATTTGGGTAAAGCTTAAAAGAGGGGAATGAATGGGGGCCTCAAGTAACAAACCCAGGGGCCCCACCCTTCTTTGCCTTTTGCCCACGTACCTGAGGATTATATTATTAGAAAAGGACCTCTCCAAAGAGGGCTAGACTCATCCTTCTAGGTCGTCTAGATGGTCCCATGTGAAGCAAATGGTGAGGGCTTGAAACTTTCAAGATGGCAGACTATTTGCTTCCTGAATCAAGATGTGAAGATTTATTTCATTCCTTTATCTGAAGAATAAGCAGTTTGAGAAGAAAAATCTACCCTGGTCCCTGCTTCATAGGACCTCAAGTTGTGGTCTAGTTAGTGAGAATATATTATTTGAATAAAAAATGAGCCAAAGGAATTGATGTAAGAAGGCAATTTTCTTTACATCTTTGATAGCAGCAAAAGTTCTCTCTTTGTTTGAAAAAAGACTGTATAAAGTCTTGGTATTTTTTGAGGAGTCTGTGTGTGTGCACCCCATATGCACACACGTGTGTGTTTTTCGTTCTATCTTAGTAAGCAAGGAGAAATTATTAATTTCCATTTTGGTGAGTTTGAGGTTGAATATGGAAGAGGTAAATTTTTCTTAGAGTTGTGTATTTTGACTAATGCATTCAGTTAACAGCAGTCAGCAAGTCCAGGTTGCCAGAGAGAACATCTGGAGAATTCAAATGCAATTAACTAAACTGCTTGTCACTCCCTCAGAGTCTCTGCCATTGAGGAAGAGCCCCTGGCACTCTGCTGAGGATCCTAAAGACATTGCCCTTATCAACAAACTTCTCTGCAGTGCAGCTCAATTGAATCTGGGAACTGAGGAAAATGGAGATTCCCTGAGTGCATGTTTTAAAGGTGAACATCATGAAAGCAATTAGAAGCCATTAAGACTAACACAGTATTGATTTGTGGAGAGCACGGATAAACCATGCTGATCTAGTGTTTTGGAGATAAGGGTTCTAGTCCCAGATCTGTTACCAATACTTTTAATGTAAGCTTTGAAAAGTCATTTATTTCTGTTTCATATCTATAAAAGTAAGCATAATAACACTTTCTTGATAGATGTCCCAAATTATCATGAGATCAAAATAAGACAAGGTCTTTTAAATCTTTAAACATAATCTAATAATAAATCTTTAAACATAATCTAATAATGAGATATTTTTATGTATAAGCTTCTAAATGATAAAAATATGATTGGTTGAACAATAGCTAACCTTGCAACTTTTAAAACTGTGATGTGTGTTGTGGTATATTTCTCACACTTGCTATCACCACATATGTGTAAATATCTTCAGAAAACAAAGCTCTCAGAAGATGCAGGTTCCCTGACATTCATCAGCTATGTTACATCAGAGAAACAGATTCTAGGCTTTTCTCTTATCATGAGTTTATATGTGTGACCAATTTAAAATAAACTGGAATATTGTCTGTGCATGTGCTAGAAAAAAAAAGACAACTTAAATGGAGTGGGAGAAAAAAGTGACTGTTTGAAATTAGTTGTAGTGAAGTATGTGTGACTGAAAACTCTGCATGGAGACGTTTTCTTCCATAACCAAGAAGAAGGAAATGTGAATTCATGACAAGGCTGAAGAAAATAGTGGTATGTTTCAGACAGGGTAGTGTAGGGGAACCTTTGAACAGTCCATGAATATGAAGAGTTATATGTACATGAGCAGAAGGGATTTAAGTTATGTTTTTAATGTCAGGTTTGAAAGGAAGTTAAATAAATTCAGACCAGTAATGGTGATGGACCACATCCTTCAGAGTAAAAAGAAACACCTGTTGCTTCTTAGAGAACACAGTGCTATCTTCAGAGGGGCTAACTCTCTTTTGCCTAAGATGTTTTATTTTCAGAGGAGCTAGATTGATGCTGTGCTCAAAGAGGCCAAAGGCAAAAGCAAAGTCTATTTGAAAAGTGCATCTCTCAGATTTTGGCCAGAGTTTAAAATAGAAAAATAATGCTTCTAGGAATACATGTGAAATCTATGACTAATGTGGTACATGAGTGTGAGCACTTGTGAGGAAGAATCTGTTCCCTTCATCTCTCATGGCTCATCCCCTTTGATCTCTCTCCCTGGCCCTAGTTTTTCCCTCTAAGATGTGAGGCCTGCCACAGTTTACATTCTAATCTCTATAAAACAGTATAAGGGAAAAAAATGTTTGCTTAAAGACACAATGTGTACTCCATCAGCATCCCATGGGATTAAATCATCCTCATGTGAATGTCTCTTCTATTTGAAAATAGATCCAGAGATAAAAATCATCTGCATTTCCTTTTTCTGTGAACTAGTTAGGAAGCAGTATTGGTTTTATTTTCTTTTTTTTGTTTTTTATTTCTCCTGATGTTTTTCTGAGAAGTAAACAATCAGCTATTGATTGTTAGTTTTAGGTAATATCTTCTTACATTGGTTCATTTAAGGCAGAGAGGGTGGTGTAGGGAGGGAAGAAGGGAGGGATAGGGGTATGCCAGTCCCTGTAGGCTGCTCAGTACTCTCTGTTCTCAAGGCTGTTTGCTATGCGGGCCGCAGGCTTTGGGCCTTTGAAGGGTTGAATACCATCTTTTGATTTACCATGGTGGATGGTGGGGAGGATTAGAAACTCAAGAACACAAAAAAGATCCAGCAAAAGAAAAACAAAACCTAAAATAACCAAACACACACATACACAAACTAAAGAAAACCTAAGAGACACACTGACAACAGAAATCAAATAAGGTTGGACAAGAAAAATGGCAGTGTTGAAAAAGCTGCAAACTAGAAGGAAAAGAAAAGACGTAACTAAACAAGCCACTGCTCAAAACAGTCCTCTGTGTCTAGAGATTATAGGATTATGGTGTAGGCATTTTCTAAGTATGACCAGTCAAACTCATAGCAAATTAGACTGGTATGGAATCATAATTCTACCTTCCTACCAGCCCATTTAGACCTATACATCTATATGTGGTTTTGCATGTGGTACACTTGACCACTGCTCCTTCTCCATACCTCTGACAAGCCATTCCACTGAAATCTTTATAAAGTGGCACTATAACCAAACATACTCATACGCCCCATTAGCTTAGAAAGTTTGGACTCAGCTGTTTCACTTATCCTATCAAAACTTGGCATTGACTTCTGCTGAATAGAAACAGCAGAATTAGAGATTTCCTACCTCCCCATTTCTTTCTTCTCTAAGAGGCCCCATTCTTCATAGAAGATCAGTTAGAAAGTTAGAATCCAGTAGAGAAAGTCATTAGCAGGAGAGAACATGAGGCCATAGGAAGGAGAATTTCTAAAGTGTCAGTGAAAGAACAGATCTCAATCCCATAAAACTAAAAATGTGAAGTTGTTATAATTTTTCAACTATAACATAAAATGGATATGTACTATATGGAGAGAACAGAGTAACTGTGAGTAACAGTGTGAGGTGATAATCTTTGCACAAAGGGCTGCTGAGTGATGGTTGAGAGTGTCAGGAAGGAAAATGGACACATATACACATATTAAGAGCTGTGTTTTCCTTCCACATGTCAGAGTCCTTAAAGTTGGGGAATTATTTTTCCAGTGGGACATCACAACAATCAAACTTTGTTTTCCCACTACTAGAAAGTACAAGAGATCTCAGTGCCATCACAGCCACCAGACTCCCCCATTTGAAGTTAGAAATGAGGCCTTCCATCCTATTCACAGGGCTTAGCTCTTGACAACCCACCCTTTCATTTTGCCTCCACTTCATGCCCTACTCTTCCTCCAGGCTTTGACTGTTTTGAGTAGTGACCCAGGATTTGGACTTAATGGGAATATGATTGATCAAAAGATGGACCAAAGTAGCGTGTTTTACACAAAGCTAAACGATTCCAAAAAACCAAGAAAGGAAACTTAGAAAACAAATAATCTAGTAAAGAAACCACCACTGTCAGAAACCAGAAACTGACATCAAAACCTCATGCAGAAACAAGGAGAAGGTGTTTGTTGCTGTTGGGTTTTATCCTTGGTCTATGAAACAAGAGATGAGCAGCTAACTTTCAAGAAACAAACAAAGAATTCAATCAAACCAATGAAAATCAGAAAAGAAGGGGAAGACAAGCCCAAACAGAATGGCAGAGGGTACTTCATACGATACCTAAGTTAACCATGAGCTTGACACGCCCCCCGTCCAGCTCCAGACGCAGGGTGTCAGCAGAGTCCCTGGAGGTCGTGGCCACCAGCAGCCCATAAGCTCGCTGGGACATGAAGCGGAAGGACACGTCCTCTGCCTCGGTGTGCATGACCATCGGCATGATGATCTTCATGTACATGCTGCCGTCATAGCTCAGGATGGATGCCTCTGTGGAAAGAAAGTAGAGGAAATCATTAGGATAAAGGGTGGTCGAATTGCCAAATAGCTCTTTGCTTTTAAGGCTGAGTAAAACAGAAGGTGCCAAATTTGTAACCAGGCAACTTGGGTTTTATTGACCCCCACTACTGCCATGTTTTAACTGTGATACCTTAGGCACACCACTTAAACGATGAGGCCCATTTTCTTCATTTGTGAAGGGTATATGCTTGCCCTTACCATGCTCACAGATTTGTCAAGAATGCCAAATTAAATAATGGGTGTGAAGATATTTTGCGCAAGTGAAGATACCCCTACAAATAGTAATGCCTGCCATTCTGTATGCTGTAGATAAAACACAAGTACATAAAATGAAACTTAGAGTCCCTGTATTTCACGAAGATGAAACAGAGAACCGCAGTTTATCACCACCTCAGCAGACAAACAGATAGTTTACAGATTGCTCCTAGAAGAAGGAGCCGGCAAGAGCACAGCCCCAGGGGCCAGTTTGTGTGGCCCACTCAAAGAAGGTTGACAATGCTAGGGGGATAGAAAAATAACAACAAAATGCAAGTGACACCTTTGTGAAACTCATTTTACTTTCATTCAAGTAGAACTTCCATAAAGGAATAAAGAAAACTCACTTTTGTTTGGTACCTTTCTTACTCTAAGCACGTTGGTTAGGATCCCCCCATCCATATGTTGCCTTTCTTAATGTTCTAATGTGAGTCTATTATTCCTGCTTTCAAAGAAGATAAAGCTTTCAGAAAGGAAGGTTATCATCCCCAAGTCACACAGCCTAGATTTTAACTTAGTATATCTATTTCCAAGTCCAGGGTGAATTATTCGACAACACCATGATATTTAACATGTAAATTTGTTTAATCCTTCATTTGGAAGGTATTTTCAGGAAACACAGGAAAAGAATATAATCCACATTCCTATAAAGCCAACCTGCCATAAGGCCCAGTGTCTGGGACTGAGTAGGTCTTCATTAAACATTTGCTGTTACCAAATGTTTGCTACCTACACGCACTGTGGAGAATACAAAGATCAAACAGACCTGGTCCCCATTCTAGAGGGAGACACCACACACACAAGTAACTTTTTAGAATATAAAATGATTCCATGTCACAGGAAAGATACACAAAGTCAGTGGTATTCAGAGAAGAGAAGCTGAGAGATACAGGTGAATAAGAAGGCTGGGGTAGAGTCTGAGCTGGTCTTGCGAGATGGGTGGAGTTTGCAACAAAAGAAATGATGGTTGACAGGCAGCTCAAGAGGGACACTCAGATAATAACCAACTATTCAATTTAACAGATCAGTTTAACAGAAACATCAGACGTGCATTTTGGGAAATAATTACAGAGAGGTAGTTTGAGACTGGTATAAAATCAAGGGACTTGGGCAGGTACTGAAAAGTCAACGGTTTTAGGTGATGAGGTACTATAATACACTCCTTTTTGCATACAGAATGCCAGGCACTCTCCTAGGTGTTATGGACGTAACAGTGAACAAAAGAACAACCTTCCAGCCCTCATATATAGAAGGAATCAAAACATGGAGAGACAAGAGGCAGGCAGGCTACACCGAAGGGTCTCAAAATAGTCTATCATCATCATAACCCACACTATTTATATAATATATAAAAGGTCCATGAAAATTAATACAAATACATGGACTGGTATTCCAGGAATGCAGCCACCTTTCAGGTAAAACCCATGACATGCTAATAGCTGCTGCACATTATAATTTTCAAACTTTAAGAGAGCCACAAATAAAAGTGTGACAGTTGCAGACATCATCACAATGAAAGACATATTATGATGATCTGTTCTTCGCTGGGAAACATAATCTAAATTTAACACATGCTCCTGATGTGAAAGAAACTGTTTTATCTCCTGGAAGAGCAAAATCAAAAAAAGATCAATAATGACAGTTAAAATTTATTGAACACTTACTATTTGCCTGGTGCTTTCTAAGACTTTATATGCATTAAGAAGGCACTTAATCCTCAAGAACACCATGAGGAAGACAGTATTATTATATTTTCTAGATACCAGGTCACACAGCAGATAAATGGCAGAGCTGGGAGTTAAATGTAGGCAGTCTGATTCTCCCAGCTGTATAAACTGCATACTTAACAATTCTGCCAAATTGTCAGCTACGCTAGGAGCACATCCATGTTTCCCAGCACTAAAGCATATCTGTAATCTTTTCTTTATGTATTCTTGCATATGTGTGTGACCATACACACACCCCATTATTTAAAGTCATGAAATATTTATAAATATATATAATTATATAAGCATAGATGGTACACATATTTCCTTTTTGAAAATTTTTTTTTCAAATTAGTATGAAGGTACAAATTTTTAGGTTACATTGTTCACACTTCCAAGGTAAAGTTCCAGTTGTAAAACAGCCCCTCACCCAGAGGTCATGTTATACACACTTACCATGTATATGCATTAGCTGAGATCCTGCCTCATGCCCTCCTTCCTTCTGCCAGTTGTCTTCCCTCCTCCCTGCTTCTGCCTCCCTCTGTCCTGGTATTAGGCTATATTTGTGTTTTATTGTTTATATGAGCATATAATTGTTTACATGTTGGTTTCACATTAGTATGGAGTACATTGGATATTTATTTTTCCATTCTTTTGATAGTTTACTAAGAAGGATGTATTTCAAGTTCATCTACGTAAATGTAAAAGCTGTAAAGTCTCCATCTTTTTAACAGCTGAATAGTATTCCATGGTATACATATACCACAGTTTGTTGATCCATTCCTGGGTTGATGGGCAGTTAGGGGGCTTCCTATATTTACAAGTAATATACAGTTCTATATGAATATACATAAGGCCTTATGTGCTTATGGAATTATGAACACTGTTAGTCATTAATACTCACCTTCTCCTATATATCACCACACTCCTCTTTAAGAGATATTAGGCTATTGAGTCATGAAATGGCTGTTTTGATGCATTTGACTTCAATACAGTACAAAATTAATAATTCTTTTGTCCCTCTGATTATATGTAATGCCAAAGTATAGGCAAAATATTAAGTAAACGTATGTTTAAGTCAACCTTGGTAATATCACAGTAAAATCCAGTAAGCATGTAGTTAAATAGCTATTAATGTAAAATAAAGTGTACGTCTCATAGTTAACCTTTGTGTGCAGCTCTGTGGGTTCTATTATTAACCTAATACATATTTTTAAGAAGAGGGTCGTGAAGCAGAAAATTTAATATAGGAATCGCCTGAAGCAAAACTCTGTATGTGGATTCATATTAATTTGCTTAAAAAAATTTCAAACTCAATGAGTGCCATAAATAGGATACTAATTTTAGAGGGGGGGATGAGCCTAATAAGGAAAAATTATTCTTTTTTTTATTTCTTATAGTATAACTGTGTACATTAATGTAATCATGGGGTACAGTGAAGAAAAATTATTCAATCAAAAATGTATCAAATTATTGAGTATTTGAGAGACCACATCATGGGAGACCCACTTAAAGGTACTTAGCTCCTCATCTCATTCCTCTTTTTTCCCTTTACTACCGCCTTTGTCTTAAGTGAATATTTTCAAGTATAATATTTTAATTTCTTTTTTAAATTTTAGCTATATTTTTGGACTACTTTCTTTTTTTTGTGTGTGTGGTTTTTGGCCAGGGCTGGGTTTGAACCTGCCACCTCCAGCATATGGGGTCGGCATTCTACTCCTTTGAGCCACAGGTGTCACCCTTGGACTACTTTCTTATTGGTTGCTCTAGGGCTTACAGTATATACTTTATCAGAATTTACTTCATCTTTATATTAACTTAATTCCAGCACACTGTAAAAACTTTCTTCTTCTATAGCTCTTTTCCCTTTTGCTTTTTGTGGTATTATTCGTATTATATCTACATATCTTACAAACCCAAAAATACTTTGGTAAAATGATTATTTAATAAAAATCTACATCTTTTTTCAAAAGCTAATTGAAGAAAGGAGAGCTTGAATATATTTATAGAATATTTTGCTTAAATTAAGCTTATTTACAATCTCAATCTTGGTTCTTTTCTTCCTGGGTTGTAGATGGATTCTGTTACCATCTGGTCTCATTTCCTTTTTCCAATACAGCTTCACTCATTTGTGTTTTATTGTCAAATATATTACAATTCTATATTTTATAGGAATAACAATACAATTTTATAGATATTGTTTCATGCAAGTGTTTTTAAACCAGTTAGGAAAAGAAGAAAAAATAAATGTATAATTATGCCATCTTATTACCTACACCTAAATACCTTTACTGGATATGTTTTCTTTATGTAAATTCAAATTACTCACCATTGTCATTTCCTTTCAGCCTAATGTAAGTAGTTCTTTTAGGGTAGGTGTGCTTGTAATAAATTTTCTGTTTTTATTTATCTTGGAATGTCTTTATTTCGTGTTCACTTTTAAAAGAAAATTTTGATGGGCATAGGATTCTTGGTTAACAGTTATTTTTCTTTTCTTTTCTTTTTTTTTTTTTTGAGACAGAGCCTCAAGCTATCCCCCTGGGTAGAGTGCCATGGCATCACAGCTCATAGCAACCTCCAATTCCTGGGCTCAAGCAAGTCTCCTGCCTCTGCCTCCCAAGTAGCTGGGACCACAGGTGCCTGCCACAACGCCCGGCCATTTTTGGTTGCAGCCATCATTGTTGTTTGGCAGGCCCGGGCTGGGGATTTGAACCTGCCACCTTAGGTATACGTGGCTGGCGCCTTAGCCAACTGAGCCACAGGCGCCGAGCCAACAGTTATTTTTCTTTAAGCACTCTGAAAGTCATCCCACTGTATTTGGGTTCCACTGTTTCCAAACAGATATTAATTG
>CAUYQV010131815.1:0-33286 GCA_963574575.1 Galagoides demidoff
ATCATCAACCAACTATTTTGAAGAGTTCTTACAATGGCTATAAAGATATCTGTGGACTCTTATGATAAACTGTTAGGATAGAATGTTTTTCAACCTTGCAACTCAGTTACAACTGAGTTAGAAGGTGGGGATGGGTCTTAAGGGACCGTCTGCAGTAACTCATGACTGTATATAAAAATACACCTGTATTAATTATATACATTAAGTAAAATACAATTAGGCTTAGACCAAAGCACTACATAATGCAATGGTATGCTTAATTTTATTTCAACAATGAACTACTTAGGTGATCTTGTTTTTTATGTTAGGGCAATGTGGTTATTACCTCACAACTTAAAGCAATTAGATTGTTAATTGCTTGAGTATTCTGTCAAGGAATAGAAACAATTGTGCATCACAGCCTTTACTCGGCCAGAGCCTTTCCTAGGTACCAATATTGCTGTTGTTACAGTATAGAAAAACACTTCGGAAAATTTAACTGATTTTTTTTTTTTGAGGTACGAGGTAGGTAGTGTCCCTCTCATCTAGGAGTTCTCGTGACAACTGTGAGACCAGCAAGGCATACTCTCAAAAACAAATATAAACAAGGCAGAGTTTCCAATACAGACAAACAAGTCAGAGGACAGCCACCTGTTAAAAATAATGTAAATAAATTGTGTCATAGATGAGTGTTTGTGTAGAGGATTCTGGTTTTTGAGAAGTGTGAACTGTAAATCATCACAAGACGGGAGGGAAGGGTGATGGGGGTGTGTGTGAAACTGACTGGTTCATTTCAGGTCTTCAGTTACCACGCTGTCTATGAGGAAAAGATGATTATTTATTGACAACTTGGAAGAGGCTTTTAGGATTGGAATAGAAAAACGCTTCTGGCATAGACTATGAGGAAAAGCATGGGAAAGATCGTGCTAAACATACTTCTCATTTAAATTAATGCAGTTGTTTTTAGCTATAGAACAAATATGACATTCCTTGAGTATATGACATCTGCTTGGCAGTGTTTTTTTTCCCCCTCCCTGAATGTAAATGTAGTGGTTTAATTACCAACATGTAATTAAATGATGCAAAACATTCCAAGGTGCTCAGTTACAGAATTAAACAATCCAATAAAAACGCAAGTCTTCTTCTGGTGTTGGCTGTCTGAAATTTGTGATATATGTACTTGCACACACACACAGACTGACGTACATATATAAAAGGATATATGAGTATCTATCTATCTAGACATTGACATATGTATGTTCTTATGTATGCGATATGTATATTTGTACATGAGAGACACAGACAAAAAAAATTACATCTAGACTATTTCTTTTACCCTCACCGTTTACAGATAGAAAAAAAGGGACAAATTCTGCCAGACTGGAGAAATATTTTGAGTTAGGACCTCAGAGCGACAAGGTGCATAAAAATGTCCACCCACGCAGGGCCAAATCAAGGTTTAACACTGCCTGTCTGAATTGGTAGCAACTGGTATGTTCGGTATATTTCTTTTCATGAGCTCATTATCACGATCTGAATAAGACACGAGGGCAAAGCCCTGACAAAACACTGTAATTCGTGAGTATGCATGACTCTCTGGTGAACGGCCACAATTGCTGGTGCAAAACTTGTCAAAAGATCCATGTCGATTTGAACTGAGCAGAACGGTAGTATTGGTGCTAAAACTATCTGCCATTTGGCTACTGCGGGGGGTTTATCCAGCTGGTGTTTACAGGGAAGTGACTGAACCTCATTTGGATTTAGTTAACAGCTTCTGTTACTACTTTAGTTACAGGTTATCCCCATAAAAATATTTCCCATATGTTCAAGTGGAGTTAATATTGAAGACAAGCACGGTAACAGCTATGCTTAGTCCATTGCATAATGGAAATGAATAGAATTTAATAACCACAGATATTACGCAACTCATAATTTTCAAACACCAGTCTCACACTACTTGTGCTTCCTGAATAATTGAATAAAAAGTCAGGCGTTGATTTGACATCCTTCTACCTGAGAAGGCATGATTTAATCTCAGCAGAAACTTGAAGAATTAAGCATTTAACTTGAAGGTTATATGGTTTTTAAAAGTCTTTGTTTTAGCATAAGATTAAGATTCTTATTTGAATAAATAAGTAAGAGTAGATGACTAGACATGTCAAATCATTAGTGAAACCTGAGCATAGAGTCTGGGTGAAGTACTCCAAAGATGCGTTACGAAACAAAGAGGAACTTCTTACAGCACTTAAAGATCATCTTGTAAAGTGGAGTTCAGCTTGATGAATCAACTGATTTTGGGAGCTGAGTCAGGTATGTGGTTCAGTGCCATACGAAAAAGAGAAAGACTGTTTCTATGAATCACTGCAACTAGCTAAGAAGGGAATTAACATACTCAGTATCATCAGAAAAGTTTTTTTCTTTTTTCAAAATAAACTTAAAATACAGCTGGCATATGAGAATCACTTTGCACCTGCTACATTAGTCAAAAAATTATATTAAGTGCCTATTAAGACAAATAGCTTCCATGAGCATGTATTATGTCTTAACCATCAAGAACTTTCCACAAATACTTTGTCCAGAAGTTAAAAGACGTACTCCTTCGCCTTTGGTGTAACACAGTATTAGAGGTAGTGATCAAGAAGGTTCATGCTTCTTCTGTGATTTTGGTGACAATTTTGCTTCTGGGAAGGCTTAACATTTTTGTCTAAAACTCCTACATAACGAAGAGCATTTGAATCCCCCCCCCACCATGGGGCAAGGAACAGTGATCTCCCAATGTAAACAGTTGTTCACCTTGCTAACCCTAAACTGCAAGTCCTTTTCACCATCTACGTCTAATTACTAATTACACATTCATCACGTTTCTTGTGTCACATGCTGGTTCCAGGCCAGTGAGTATCATATAAAACTTCTGCTAACTATTTGGAGGTAGCACAGTCCAAATTTCTGACTGAGACCCTTCTGCCAGCAACTAATAACGGTTTTTATTTCTCGTTCCACTCTGGTGTTCTTTATTTTAAGATATTCCTTAATTTCTCACCACACTGCTCCTCTTTTCCATGTAGACACAAGGGAATATTTCACATCCAAATAAATATGCATATTTTTAAATTGAGAAAAGATAGCCTTGGGTTATGTAAGCATGAGAAAACCCCAAGAATATCAAGGTATGTCTTTAACTGAACCTGTAGGTAGAAAAAGCCTGGGAAGACTCTGATTACATGAACATTTTTCTCAGTCCATTTCTGGTTTTCAGTTGACTGGTGGGACAGGTGGGTCCACGCTTGGATTTATGTGCCCAACATCCCTGCCGACTCAGAGTGGATTCGAGCAGATGGATTAGTGCTGCTTTTTGTGACACAAGAAGATTACTTTAAAATAACCCTGGGGGCTTCCTTCTGGTGGTCTGGACAATGATCTAGCCCAGGAAGGTTGCAATGGGGCATCTTTCTCCATGTTCAAGAGGCTGCAACCAAGGTCAGCTTCCCATGAGATTCACGGGATTCTATCCAGTGACGGTCCCCAACCATTTTGGTACCAGAAACTGGTTTCGTGGAAGACAATATTTCCATGAATGGTGTGGTAGTGGTGAGAGGTATTAGGGTCTCAAAAGAAGCATGCAAGACAGATCCCTCATGTGTGTAGTTGGCAATAGGGTTGGACTCCTGGGATGATCTAATGCCACTGCAGATTTGACAAGAGGTGGAGCTCAGGCAGTGATGTGAATGATGGGGAGCGGCTGTAAATACAGATGAAGCTTCCCTGGCTGGCCCAGTGCTCACTTCCTGCTGTGCATTCAGGTTCCTGACAGGCCATAGACCAGTCCAGGGTTGGGAACCACAGAGCTAGCAGAACTAATTTTCTGAACAGTGCCCACTGGAAAGCCACAGTCCACGCGATCCTCCTCTGCACCTCCCATAGTCTGCATTTTTAGTCTTGTGACAAATTCTCCTGTCCAAGCACACTGTCAATATTTATTTTAACTTTAACCTAATTTAGAATATAAAACAACTTGCATTCTAAATACCTTTGATATTTACAAACCGTTTAGACAAATGTTATTTCTTATCAGCACTCATAATAGTAGGGCAAAGAAGTTCTACCATTCTTCTCTTGTTCCAGCATTCTGTTGGGATGGGCGACATAGTTTCCTCAACAGTGCAGTGCTGAAATGTTCAGAGGGAGATGGAGTCAATTTTTATTAAGATACATAGGTCGGGGTGTCTTTAGTCTAGATGAATGTTCAAGTATGCCTCCCTTTCTCCTTATGAATACTATAAAACCATGGCTTTCATTTGGTTTCATAAACCTGAAATACAAAAATCTGCTACACGTTAATTCAAAACTTTGGGCAAAATGTCAATTTGAAAGATTCTGCTCTTCCATTTATTTACTTGTTTGTTCTTTAATTTATCCATCTACCTGTCCCCTCCATCCACTATTCTCCATAAAATAAATACTGAATGAACACCTATCATGTGCCGGCATTTCCCAGGTGAACATTATAGACAGTGTACATGTTCTTATTAAGACAAGGTCCTGGTGGGGGCTGGAGGGAGGCATTACATCAAGATATGTTTCTTTTATAGCTACTTTTGTGGACTAAAATCACAGGTGCTGTGCACATTGTTGTATGACTAGAATGAAATCACAGCGGTGATAAACAGAGGAATACGGAGTTGGACAATTACGTTGCTGATCTCATCCTAGGAAGACTGCTACATACCTCATTGCTGAATATCCTTATGGTCACCTCTGAAGGACCCCCCTTAGGAAGCTGCCCACAATGCCAGTGCCTAGCCCACCCTTCAAGTCACTTTTTCTAGGACGAGTTCACTAACTTAAGTGTCTGACCATGTATGGTCCTATGAGTAAATACAAAATGAGAACTTAGTCTGAGATTAGAGAATACCTCCCTAAGGAGGAGGGAATTGCTTGTGCAAAGACTTCAAAAGGAGAAAAAGATCGCCAAAAATGAAAATAAAAACGAAGGAAAAAAAACCCACAAACAAAACACTCACTGTGTTTGAAGCACACTGAGCTAAATTATAGAATAAAGGCTTGAGAGGTGGACACGTATTATGTCCTGTAGGGACTTTTAGAACATGTTGAAGATTTTGGTCTTTATCCTTAGATCAACAGATTGTATTTAAAGAGTTTTAAGCAAGAAGCTGACGCGATCGATCACACTACTTTTCACTTTATCTTCTACCCTCTGTAGTTTTATTATTTTATATATTTTTTCTATTTTCTTAAAATATAACACTTTTTCCTAGTTGAACTTTGAAACATTTTAAAAAATCATACAGAAAAATTTCACTTCTTCCATAATCTTCCATCCCTTCTACCCCTTTCCGGAAGCAGTTAACGTTACTGCCATCTTGGCATCTTTCCAGCAATATCTTTCTGTGGACTTTATTTTACAAAAAATTTTATTAATATATATAGAAGCAATGATAATGGTAAATGCACTTCCACATGTGCATCACGTACCATCAATTACAAACACTGACATTCCGCCGGTGTGATGGAGGAGATAGTTTTCTCAACAGAGCTGTGCCACTTCAGAGCCAATCTTGTACCTCTATCACTCCACTCACTCACTTTTTCAGCAATCCTCTCATACATTACTTTGAAGTGAATCCAAGATATTCAGCTATTTTATCTGTAAATTTAAAAAGCATCTCGCAAAGGAGCCCCTTTTGAGATATAACATCGACATCATGGTTATACTCCAGAAAATAAAAGTTTATTATAAAATTCCCAGTGATTTATCTTGGACTCCCCATAAAAGTGGACTCTATGACATAGATTCAAATGGCATAATATACGACCTTTGGAGGTGATATCAGGAAGAACTTCAAGTAAAGAAATAAAAGTTAGCAAAGAGATTGAGAGAAATGACAATTCATTTCTAAAGGACAGGTGTCTCTGTGAGGAAGTAAGACTTAATTCCAGTGGGGATCCCTGGACATGGTTAGGGCACACATCCCAGGGTCAAGGTATGCGCTCTGGCTATTGACAGCTATCTCCTCAGACTTATAGTCTGTGCCCAGGACCAGTAAGTGTCCTTACTGATGTAGGAGATTGGCAGGTCCAACAAGTGTTTGCCTCCAACCTCTGAGATAGGCTGAGAACATGTTCTAGGAGCACAGTTAGCATCTGATGTGCCACTCACTTTCCACATAGTCTGTATTATTTTCACTGCTTGTTTATGAAATTGGGATCCTCATAGCATCCATGCATTGTCACCGGTTAATATGCCTCTTAAGTGTAGTTTAAGAATTATTGTTAATAGAACATAGTCATATTTTTCTGTAGAACTTGTCAAGACCTACATTGTAGCATTCCTATTTTGTTGGTCTCTATGTTTCAGGTACATTGGTAATTATTGTATTGAAATTTCATTTTGCTTTTTTGCCAGATGACTTCACGTGTGGTGATATACTCGTCCATTAGGAAGCACATAATTTCCAGTTTCCCCTCTCGTGTGATAGTAGTAGTGATTTAAAATCACTAATTGGACACATTAATTCATCAGAGGTTATGGAAGGGTAATAGTCTGATTCTATCATCCCTTCTTCAATTGTTAGTGGGAATACGTCTATAAAAAGGAAACTTGTCTTCATCAAGTATATGGTTGCCCTAAGGTATAATTCTCAGAGGTTGATTGTTTGGTTATTTTCTTTTATTTTTATTTGTGAATATTCAAAATAATAAGTTCGTCTTAATATCTTCCAAAGGTGATGACTTGTTTATATCATTACGAACTCAGGGATTTAAATAGTTTAATGTTTTCCAATCCAGTGCAGTTAGTATCTGTACTGATGCTCCCATTGTGTCATTTTCAACAACTGAGCACCTGCGGAAGTTGGTGCCAAGTTCATCAGACACACTGTTCTCGTCTCAGAGAGCTTCCTTGATTTCTGGGGTGGAAATGCTCATCTTGTTTCCTTTGTGACCCCACCCACTTTCCTAGGTACACTTGCTGTGATTATTCTGAAAATCACTCAAGACAAAATTTTTTTAGCCCGATAGCAGCTCCTTTTCCAAGGAGTCCTTGCTCTTTTTCATTCTTGCTGGTACATCAGGACCACAACCGGGCTCTAAGGCCATCATTCATTACTTGACCATTCTTTGTTTTTAGGCCAAAGGACAGAGCTAAAATATGTGCATTTTTAAAAAAATAAACAGTATTATGCATTTATACTGACAGTTTCAGTTAGAAGTCTGGACTACAGAGATTTTATTTAACATCATTGATCTCACGTCAGTTTTTTTTTATCCTACAGCCCAAATCTTAGTTCTCAGTAGCACCAACATAATCACTCATTGCCTCTGTCTCACACTAGACACACAATGGTCCCTAATAGTACATTCCCCCAATGATGTCATTACTAAAAACAGTCACATATTTTGTTTTACAGCTTGTTCCCCTCAGGATCCATTCCACTATGAATGTGTGACCAAATCACTGGGCTGGGGATTTACTTATTTATTTATTTGAGACAGAGTCTCACTCTGTTGCCCTGGGTAGAATACCGTGATGTCATAGCTCATAGCAGCCTCAAACTCTTGGGCTCAAGTGATTCTCTTGCCTCAACGTCCCAAGAAGCTGGGAATACAGGTACCTACCATTATGCTCAGCTAGTTTTTCTATTTTTAGTAGAGATGGATTCTCACTCTTGCCCCATGTAGTCTCCAACTCCTGAGCTCAAACAATCCCCTGGCCTCATCCTCCCAGAGTGCTAGGATTACAGGCATGAGCCACCATGCCCGGCTTAATGACTGGGTTTTACAGTTACGTGGCATATTTCTTCTCTGTGTGGTTATGTCAAAAGCTGACAT
Source organism: Galagoides demidoff (assembly GCA_963574575.1). Classification (NCBI taxonomy): domain Eukaryota; kingdom Metazoa; phylum Chordata; class Mammalia; order Primates; family Galagidae; genus Galagoides; species Galagoides demidoff. The sequence continues at coordinate 7,828 of CAUYQV010131815.1, forward strand.
ACATACTTATCATTATTTATTTCATTTTCATCATTCTTAGTTCTAGGATTTTTTAAAAAATAATTTTATTTTGTAATTACATGTATATATGATTTCAAAATCTAATTCCTAAAGCAAGGTACATCCAAAGAGGTTTAGCTTGAATTGTTGTTCTTTTACCTTATTCCCACCTAGATGACCTTAACAATGTAGACATATACATATATTCATATGCATACATACAGTGCATATATATATACACATATGCATGCATATAGCTACACATATACAACTATTTACATTCTTATCCTCCTTAGAAAAGCGTTAAGATAAGTGATAGTGCTTTGGGGAAGGCTTTATGTCATTGACATTAGTATGGCTTTATGTCATGACTTCTGTCCGGTCAGAAGTTTCTGGAAGGTGAGAGCCGGAACAATATGGATGTGAAGTATCTGGCACACAAAGCCGAAGTTCATCACATAGGGTAGTGAACATGTATATTTTTTATGGCTTTTTAAAACGAAATACTTAATTGCTTTTCTTGTTTGTGGCTGGTTTTGCTAGATAAAAATAGTTCTTTGATTTGCCTGAATTCAAGATTTCCTGTTTTGAATTCTGATAGAGTTTCATACAGGTTGTTACCGAAGAACACGCTGCACAATTTCCATTTGCACACACGGCCCTCGTGCCCACCTTGTGTAAGAAAACCTTGACTTTGCAATGTACTGGAAATCCAGAAACACAGCTTCCTTTTTTGTTATTTTCAATTTAATGTACTGCTTTTTGCTTTTAACAGAGTCAGTAATAAGTGAAACTGGATTAGTCAATTTCACTATGGATTACTGTTCAATTTAAGTCAGTTTTCTTTTGCCAATGCTCCGGAATTAACATAATGAAGTAAGAGCTGGAACGGAAAGGAAAACAAAGGCCGTTTTCCAGGTTGTAGGTTGTTTTTTAAAATACATTTTGTTTCAGTTCTGTCATGAAAATTAGAGTTCCCTTATCACTTCAAACAAAATAGAATTTCAGGTCCTTTCGACCACACTAAGTTTGGGAAATGGAGTTAGCGTTAACCAGAGGAAGCTTGTACATACCAATGAACTTTGTGTGTGGATCCAACAGTGAACATTTTCAAAACTGGTGTTTTGGTGGCAAGGATATCAGAAGAGAACCTGGGCCCACCATTCAATGATGCATAATGAAGGGTACATGTCGGATCTATTAAGTATAGAGTATAAATGTCTTAACCCAATAATTAAGTAAATGAGATCAGGTATATATTATCCAGTGTGATGTAAGCTTTCCTAATTCTATATGAAATCAGCAAATGCATTAATGTATACATGGTCTATGTGTTTATGATTTAATTAAAAAAAAAGAGAGAAGAGGAGAACCTGGGAAGGAGACTTAGGAGCTTCCACCCGTGGGCATATGTGGCGTGGAACGTGGGTGGCTGACCTGCGATGTGTGACTTTTCACACTTGAACTAGACACTTTATGCAGACTGTGTTAACACACACCTTATTATACGCCTGATCCTTTTTAATATCTTGCTAAAATCTTATTTCAAACATCATTATCATTTAACATTATTGTAACAAACTACTAAAAATTGAAACTAAGAAACCAAAAAAAGAGGATGTATTTAAAGATCGGGCAGATTCATTTCCGGCTTCCATTAAATACAGTCATGCATCAGTTGAGGAATGTGTGCTTAGGTCATTTTGTCATGTGACCGTCACAGAGTGTACTTACACAAACTAGATGGTATGGCTTATGACACACCTAGGCTGAATGGTACAGCCCATCTCCAAGGCTGCAAACCTGTACAGCATGTTACTGCATGGAATACTGCAGGCAAGTGTAACACAAAGCTAAGGATTTGTGTCTCTAAACATCTAAATGTGGGAAAGGTAATGCACTGTGGTACCCCAAGGATGACACTAGGTGGCAGGAATTTTTCAGTTCCCTTGTAATCGTATGGGACCACCATTGTACCTGCAGCCTGTTGTTGACCCACTAGTTATTGAGCACACTGTCAAAATCTAATTCACTAACGTCTGATTTAGCTCCAGCGTTATACATAGCTGTTAAGTAAACGTAGGTATTTTAATGATGCTGTTTTTTATAGATTTGTCCACATGAGATTATTGGTAACTTTGACAAATCAATCGCAAACATGCATGTGGTAAGTAGAAGATGGTGAGGAAGTGGAGAAAGCTGATGTAGTTTATTTGTGCTTTTCTCATAAAATAATATTCATTACTCTCTTAAGAAGCCTAGCTGCGGGTGGTGCCTGTGGCTCAAAAGGGTAGGGCACTGGCCCTATATGCTAGAGGTGGTGAGTTCAAACCCAGCCCTGGCCAAAAAAAAAGAAGCCTAGCTGCATGTGCAAATGAAGTAGAATGGTAATGGAGGAGACCATAAGATCAAGGGACAATATTATGGTGAAATTTTTGCATCAAATAACTAGAATTAAATTCATTTCATTTCTAAATATTTAAATTTTTAAACTTTGAATAATAAAAATAAATTTTTACAGATAATGTATGCATTTTGGTAACAAAACAAAACAAAGCAAGATAAAAGTGGAATGTTTCCCTCCAAGATAGGCTTCATTTCCTCTGGTTTTTGCCTGTCTTAGAGGGGCAGGATATTAATTTTTTACATATTTTCCTGACTTTTCCTTATGTAAATATAAGCAAATATGAACATATGAGGTCCGACAATGAAATTGGCAAACTCATCCTACCTCATTGCTGAATATCACTACCGAGACCTTAGACTAGGTACTCCCTTTGGGAAGCTATGCACTGATGCCGGTGCCCAGTCCACTCTTCAAAACACTTTTGGAACTCTTTTTCTGGAATGGCCATGAGGGCTGTTGCCACATGACATTGTTGAATATCACTACAGCACCAGATGGCCAAAGGGAATAGTTTGAAGTTGACTGTAGTGATATTCAGCAAAGAGGGATGTAGCATTTTTTCTAAAATGAGTTCATGAATTTAATTGTTAGACCTCAGATAGCATCTACTATGTATCTCCTTCTGAAAAATTATATATGTTTGATATTTTAAAAGTTCCCATTTTTCACACAATTACTTCTATAACCACAATGAGTGCCTGTTTGTTTCCCATCATGAGAATACAATTCTCATATGGAAAAGTAATTTATGTTCTCATGTTCTTTATGCATCTTCTTCTCTCTCCCCTGTAGCCCCTCAAATTTACCCCATGATACTTTTCTTTAGTGTTTATTATTGTACTCTTTAAATGTGCTTATAGTTCTCCTATTTGATTTGCCAGCTTTAAAGTCTGTTTTGACTCTTAGCTACTGAAGGGGTATGATCAGCAAATTCACTTCACACGCAGTCTCGCCTTCTGCTCCCACTCTTGGCTTTGTTAGGTGTTTTACTTCTATGTCATCGAGTCACCTTTTTCCCACATTTTTCTAATACACTGATCCATACTTTGTTTTAATCTGAGTTCCATACTTTGTTTTAATCTGAGTTACAGCAAAATATATTCATTGCTTACCAGCAGCGTTTTCCTAAACTTTCTCCCGTCATTTCTTGGGTGGGTAAAATATCTATAACTAGTTCTTTGAGTAGAGTTTATGGAACAAGTACTCTCATATTCTCTGAGTTTTTCCATTTTAAACTATTTGTGCATAGTTTTCTTTTTCCCCCCATTTTTGGGGTTCGAACCCACCACCTCCAGTATATGGGGCTGGTACCCTACTCCTTGAGCCACAGGTGCTTCCTTGTGCATAGTTTTTAATATATGGCTATTTATATTTTATAGGTTAACTGGTAGCTGGGTAAACACAAGGTCCTTGGCTTACATTCTCCTCACCTTTGGCGTTTCCTAGGTTGCCCCACCGTCTTCTGGCACAGGAATTGAGATACAAAGAGAAATCTGATGTTAGCTTGAGCATATGGAGAATTTTTTTCCATAGAAATGACTTACCCTTTTTGTCCTGTCACTGCAGAGGTCTGTCATTATCTTTAACATCCAACAACTTCACTAGTATGTACTCTGGAGTTGACTGTTCTGGTCAGTTCTCCCTGAGACAAAATAATAGGCTCAAAGTTTCTCTATATTGAGAAAACTTTATTGAATTACATTTTAAAACATTTGTCTTTGTTGCTGGCTTTTAAGATATCCAAATATGAGCACATATGTGTGGCCATATTCGATGGCCCATGCCTGTCATCTGGGATACCGGGGAGGCCTAGGTGGGGGGACTTGGGAGCACGCTAGTTCAGGCTGCAGCGCGCCAGGGTGTCAAGCCTGTGAACCGCCACTCTGCTCCTGCCTGAACAACACAGAGAGATCTCATCTCCAAGAAAAAAAAAAAAAGAAAGAAAAAGAAAAGAAGCTCAGCGCCTGTGGCTCAAGCGGCCAAGGCGCCAGCCACACACACCTAAGGTGTCGGGTTGGAATCCAGCCCTGGCCCTCCAAACAACAATGATGGCTGCAACCAAAAAATAGCCAGGAGTTGTGGCGGGTGCCTGTGGTCCCAGCTACTTGGGAGGCTGAGGCAGGAGACTCAGTTGAGCCCAGGAGTTGGAGGTTGCTGTGAGCCGTGATGCCAGGGCGACAGCTTGAGGCTCTGTCTAAAAAAAAAGAAAAAGAAGAAAAGAAATTTGAATATGAATAATGAATCTGTTACCCCCCCCCCCCTTCTGTCTTGTCTTCTCTGGCTTCCTCCTCACCCCTTGTTACGGTTTCGGTTATTCCCCCAGCTCATTTCCAGCTGCTCCGCCCCTCCCGTGGCACCTGTAGCCGGGCAGCCAGTCTCCTGGACTCCGGGTCACCTGCACGTCATCCGATTGCCTCTCATCCTCCTTCTCTCCCCGCTGGGTTTTCCCAGCCGGTGTGTCGCTGGTTGTCACGTGTGCCCGTCCCCTCTGGAGCTCTTATTTTTCTGTTTTGCGGTCTTCCTTCGTGCAGTGATTGCTTCATAACTCATTTTAACGGTGGGATCTTTGGCTGAATCTTCAGCTACCACTTGGCCATATTTTTCTCTCGCTGGAGTAGGGAGGTTTTACTGCTTTTTTAAAAACCCACCTTCTCAGTGGTACTTTTGTATGGATTCTGGGCCACCGTTCTTTTATAAATCAAGGTTAAACGGATTGGATTTTTCCTGACCAGCTATCTGCAGGCTTCGTGCCGGGCGGGACCCAGGGCTTGTGGGGCCAAGGACCTCGGCGCATCTCGAGGCCTCTACCTGCTGCGGACCGACGCTTCTGCGTGCTTCTCCCCGGGACTTCTCAACAGACCACCCCCTTTTCCCAAAATTGACTTGGCCAGGAGGGTTCTGCACACCAGCTCTCGGCTCACGGGTGGCCTTTCCTATGGAACTTATTTCACGGATATTCGCTAAATGCTTTTTCCACATTATCCGCACTCCGCAGTCCCTCTAGTCACTCTCCATGGCATCTTTGTTCACTGAGCCTTCCAGATAATTCCAGCTTTGTTCTCAGCGGCTTCCATGTTGGCTTCTGTCCTTTAGAGCAGGCCCCTGACCTGCAGGAAGTGTGTTTTCATCAGCGCTTCCTGGGCCCCTACGGTGGGATCCCTTCGCGTTTTGTCTATTGCTCAGGCTGCTCTGCGCGCCCTTACAGCCCTGCCCTGTGCCTGCCAACGTTCTTCCTGCTCCACTGAATTTTTCTTTTTTATTAAATTGTAAGTGTGAACACTGATGCATTTATGGGGCTCAGTGTACTGATCTGCTATACAAAGTGAAATGCTTACGTTGCACTGATTAACACCTCCGTCACCTTGCTTATGTATTGTGTACTCTTCTCTTAATAGTTTTGAAATGTACCATTGCATTATGCACATTAGGGGAGGTCCCCCCAAACACCCTCCTTCCTGCTACCTCCCCCCTCCGCTCCCCTCTCCTCTCTCTCTAATGTTTGTGTCTTTTTATATGTAGCCTCCCTCCCTCCCCCATTATTTCTTTCCCAGACTTCCTAGAGGAAAAGGGGAGGTTCAGGTTTGAGTTGTTGCCATCACATACTAAGATCGTTTTTGTTACATTATTGTTATTATTATTTTCTCTCTCTCTCTTTTTAACATTATTGTTATTTTTAAAAGTGAAAATTGATTATGGTAAAAAGTGAAAGGAAAAAAAAGGATGGAATGGTATATGTACACCATGGAACTATACAGCCACAAAAAAAGGTGGAGACTTTGCCTCCTTCATATTTACATGGATGGAGCTGGAAAATGTCCTCCTTAGCAAAGTGTCTCAAGAATGGAAGAAAAAGTATCCAATGTACTCAACACTATTATGAAACTAATTGTTAGCTATCTTAGGAAAGCTACAATCCAAATGGAGCTCTAGACTACGGGGAAAGGGGCGGGGGGAGGATGGGTGAAGAGAATGATATTGTGGGAATCATGCCTATAATTTATCCTATTAGGGTACATGTGAATTTGTCTAAAGGTTGAATATAAATGTCTTAACATCTTTTTGTTTCTAATAAAATTTACCAAGAGATGGTAGCAACATGTCCTTTATTTTGGAAACTTACCTTCTCAAACCTCTCATCATGCAGGGTCAGCTGCTCATTTCTCCTCATGATTGAGGAAGTCATTGAATACTCTGTGAAGCGACTTTTCGTTTCCTCTTCCCAGAACAAGTGATTTTCTACAGTTCCACAAGGTTTTCCGGGGGCAAACATACCGTCTTCGTCTGACAATGGCCCCACAGAGTCGCAGTCATCATCACTTCCTCTCCCTTTCTCATCGTCCACATCTTCCCACTCATCTTCATCCTCAGATTTCCTAAAGCCAAACAGTCACAAATTACCTGTTAAAACAATTAAAAAAATAACAGAGCAAAACAACTTTATGCAAGTAACACTGCAGTACATTTCAGAAAGTGTTCCTGTACCAGACAAGTTATCTGGTATGGTAGGGAAAGTAACGAAGTAGCAATTAGGACCCTTGGACTTCAGCTTGTAAAAGACCTCGTATCTCACATTTTCTGCTCTAAAATACAGAAGACTCAGACTAAATGCTTTCAAAAATCTCTTCCAACTGCAATGTTCTATGGCTACTACCCCACTAAAGAATTAACAGGTGATTTCTGCTGCACAATAAACCACACGTACTGCACGTCCACTCCCTCCTCTTCTGCTGCTGGCTTATTGGCTTGAAGAATAAAGTCATCTTCAAGCAGATTATCTGGATCATCAAAGTCAAAATCATCATCAAGAGCCGCAACAATGTCAGGATCAAAATCCAATCGAGGTCCTAGAAGGTAAATAAACATTGAACAACAATTCCCAAGAAAGCACAATTCATTCACTTAATAATCCAAGAGTCTACAATATGCCAAATTCTACTAATGTACTGAGGATAAAAGAATAAGAACTTTAAGAAGTTCAGTCTACTGCTTGGCACCCGTAGTACAATGGTTACAGCACAAGCCACATACATGGGGGCTGGCAGGTTCAAACCCAGCCCGGGCCAGCTAAACAACAATGACAATTGCAGCAAAAAAATAGCCCGGTGCTGTGGTGGGTGCCTATAGTCCCAGCTACCTGGCAGGCTGAGGCAAGAGAATCGCTTAAAGCCCAAGAGTTTGAGGTTGCTGTGAGCTGTGACGTCACATCACTCTACCAAAGGTGACAAAGTGAGACTCTGTCTCAAAAAAAAAAAAAAGTTCAGTCTAGTGAAAAATAGACATAAAGATAAATAATTCCACGACAAGCCAAAAAAAAAAAAAAAACCGAGAGAGAAAGATTCCTTTCCTTCAATATCCACTGGTAAAAATACTCGTCTGTTATACATCTGTAACATTAAATTTTGCCTATTCAAAAAATTCAAAGTTTTCACTTGCAGGAAAAAAACTGACATTTAAATTCATCTGTTATAAATGACTCAAATTAAATATTTGCAGACTGCTACCCTTTTAGTTTTTTCTGACCATGAGATTTTAATAAATCCTTACCTGTTTCTTCAGCTATATTTTTCTACTTATAAAAATATAAAGAGTTCAGCTGGGCAGTGGCTCATGCCCACAATCCTAGCACTCTGGGAGGCCAAGGTGGGTGGACTGCTTGAGCTCAGGAGTTTGAGACCAGCCTGAGCCAGAGGGAAACCCAGTCTCTAAAAATAGCTGGGTGTTGTGGCCGGCGCCTGTAATCTCAGCTACTTGGGAGGGTGAGGCAAGAAAACTGCTGGAGCCCAAGAGTTGAGGTTACTCTACTCAAGGCAACAAAGTAAGATTTTGTTTAAAAAAAAAAGAAAAGAAAAAGATAAGACAAGAAAAATACTAGAGTTCAAGAAAAACTTTCAAGTCCAAGGTTAAAATCTGACATGGCCTCCGACACCTTCTGCATGGCCACTGCTTAACTTTCTAGCCTCTTAATCTTTTTAATCCTTGGTCTTCTTCCTGGATATGCTAAATTATGTACAACTATACACAGTCATGCTTTTACTTTTGCTTATAGCCCAATTTGGAATAGTCTCTCTTCCCCTCTTTTCTATCTTCCATCTGCCTAACTTCTACTCAAGAAACCAACATGGAAATCACTTCTTTTAGGAAGCTGTGTGTAACTTCCTCAGACTGGATTTGGTGCCCCTCAACCCAGTAGCGTTCATCCACCTATACTGAATTTCCCATTTAGTGTCTACCTTTTCCAACTGAGATAAATTCCTTGAGATCAGAGACTATGCTTTATTCTGGTTTAACTCAAAAGTCTGTAGAATAAAACCACAAACGAATACCACAGGGCAAGCAATAGTCAATAATTAAGGCAATTTAGGATAAAATACCAAACACCACTTCTGTAGGGATTTCTGCTTCGCATTGAAAATTAAAAAAAAACAACACAAAACTGCAGCTCAATTTACAATCACCAGGATGCGGAAAGAACCTAAAAGTCCATCAACTCAGGAATGGATTAACAAATTGTGGCACACACACACACCATGGAATACTATTCAGCCATAAAAAGATGGGGGACTTCACATCTTTTCTAATATCCTGGATGGAATTAAAACATAATCTTCTTAGTAAAGTATCACAGGAATGCAAAAGCAATTATCCAATGTCTTCAATACTAATATGAAGCCAACAATCACATGCATGCCCATATAGGAGAGAAACTCATTTCCATTCAAGTTGGGGGGGGGGTTTAATAAAGGAAGGAGAAGGAGTTGGGATGCTCTCCCTGAATTGGGGGGGGAGGGGTTGAGGGTTGATATACCTTTTGTGTGGGGGACATAACCACAAGACAAATTATACCTAACAAAATAAAATATTTTGACCTAGGTTGCTTGTACTCTCACATTAACCATAAATAAATTTACTTAAAATTAAAAAAAATATGGTTGGGTACAATAAAGTATACACATTTTAAAAAATGAAAAAAATTTTTTTCAGTGTATCTAAAGATGATAATATGCAGTAACATCTTTTTGCAAAATCTCCAGATGTTAGCAGTGATGCATGGAACAGATTCTGCCTCTGAACGCTCAAGGAAAAATACAGACTTCTATACTTCTATACTCTTAGGAGAAATTTTGAAAGACAAAAGATTATTTTTCAAAATTATGCTATTTAAGTTAAGGAATGAATATATTGCTATCTTTGTGAGAAGTTGTGAGGTGAATGTTAAAATCTCCCTACCAGATAACCAATAAGTTTTTTCATTTTTTTCCCCAAAGACAACTGTAAAGACGGACTTAATGGCAGCTGTACAAAGGGACAAAGATCACGTTCGTCCCTTCCTAATAATTCTAATCCAAATTCTACATATATTTCAATTCTTCATGCATTTCAATACTTTATTAAGTGCAGAAAAATCCTACATCATCCCTCTTTGTTTCTTTTTGCAAAACACAAATTTATGCACAGGAAATGTTAAAGAAACTAAACATACCTGAGACTGGAGCTGCTTTATTTAATAATCCAACATCTTCCTCAAACTCTGATGCAAACACTGATGAAGGTAATTTAATTCCAGTGCTCTTAAAAAAAAAGTAATTACATAATGGTTAGGTTTATTTGGAAATACTTGTGAACTACTATACTGGGTTAAAGTGTCCTCCTAAAATTCACATCCACCCAGAACTTCAGATTGTAGCCCTATTTTGAAGAGAGTCCCTGTAAATGTTTGTAGTTGAGTTATAGTAGTGTCCCTCATAAGGTCATGTGATGACACAAGACACTCAGTGGAGGACACCATGGGAAGCTGAAGGTAACCTGGAGTGATGTTATCTATAAAAGCTAAGAAATCCGAGGACTGACTGCTGTCCAGAAGCTAGCAGTGACGCATGGAACAGATTCTGTCTCTGAGCACCCAAGGAAAAATGCTGCTACCTTGACTCTGGAACCTCTGGCCTTCAGAACGACAAAATGATATATTTCTGTTTTCTTTTTTTTTTTTTTTTTAAGAGGTCACCTGAGGTCCCTCACTGTTACTCAGCTGACATATTCTGGAGGTTCCAAGATGGCTTTCCTGACATGTCTGGTGCTTTGGCAGGGATGGCTCAGAGGCTGGGTTCAACTGGGGCTGTCCACCTGACTACCTATAGATGGCCTCTTCAGGGTGGTGGGCCCAGGGTTGTATACTTCTAACATAGTAGCTGGGTTCCCCACAGCAGGTATCCCAGGAGAACCAGGTAAAAGATACATGGCTTTTTCTGATCCAGCTCTGGAAGGCACCTAGCCTCACTTCTACTATATTCTATTAGTTATAGGCAAGTCATAAACCAGCACAAAATCCAAAAGGAGAGGAATCAGCTCCATTTCCTGATAGAAGAGTAGAAAGTTCATATCGTAGAAGAACAGGTGGGCTGAAGGTATTATAGTGACCATCTTTCGAAAATACAGTTTTCCATACCCACTGCCATACCACTCAAATGCTGAACTTCAGAAAGCTAGGAAAGGCCAGATGAATGAGTAAAAATCACAGCAGGTACAAAGTACGTGAGCAGCACATCTAAATGATTAACCACTCTCATATGGAAACTAAACTTTCCATACCCTAGAAATAGCTGTTCCTAACTCTTGTATTGTTGGAAGGTAAAGCTCAATTCATTTCTAGCTATAATGGAAAAACTTTTTTTGATGTTGCATTGAAAGAAAAACAGGTCTTTGTACTGGAGGTCTGGCTGCAGTGGCATTGTGCACGGCCAGGTGCTCTGCTGAAGGCTTCACTCCTACATGAGTACTGTGAAGGCACGTGACTTTCCCATCTCCCTGCAGAGTAAGCCCTGAAGCCCAGCATACAGCCTAAAGGTCTACAGGATATTTTTAGAACTAGATTCTTTTTTTTCTGAAGACACAGTCTCATTCTGTTGCCCAGGCACAATCATAGCTCGCCATGGCCTAAACACCTGAACTCAAGCAATGCTCCTGCCTCAGCCTGCCAGCTAGGTGTACAGGCTCCCATCACCACGCTCAGTTAATTTTTTATAGAAACAGTCTTGCCACATTGCCCAGACTGGTCTTGAACTCCTGTCCTAAAGCAAACCTCCTACCTTGGCCTCCCAAAGTACAGGGATTATAGGTGTGAGCCACCGCACCTGGTCTAAATTTCTGTTGTATTAAGTCACTCAGTTTGTGGCATTTTGTAACCCCCATACTCAGAAACTGTTACAACTCATTCTGCATTCTCTCTCCTCTGCTCTAGGTTGTATATGCATGCGTGTGTGTAATTAAAACACGTACATCCCATCGTTACCTCAAGATCAACCTCCCTGTACTACTTCACAGTGCTTTCTCCAGTACATCACTCCACTGGCAAATTTCAGTAAAAGGGAACAAAAGCCAAGAAAGGGCAAATGGCACATGGGCTTCTGAGAGTCAAACCTGGTCTCTAGCCTAAAATTTTAAAATAAAGTTGGTCTTTTTGGTCTTAAAGTAGACACACTGTCCCAACCTCTAGCAATGACACAGTTTTTCATTGAATCAGCTGTCTTAAATCCCACAGGGCTTGTACATCATTTTTCTCTGTCCCAATGTTCCTCTGAACTCTCTGGTACACCATGATTTCACTCCCTTCCTTTGGCACCATCCCATTTATAGTTTACCAAGCAACCACTCAGCCAGTCTGTACCTAATGCAACCTTCATATCCACTGTCAGATTAAATGCCCTTAATACATCTATCATGTGACCTTCCTGAATTTGTAAGAAGTCTCAATTCTTCACTCTGTACGTATGCTCTTCGTTTTCAAGGCCCTGTAAAATCAAGGCCTACTCTGTATTTCCCAACTTCTCCCTGTTATTCATTATGACCATGCAACAAGCCCAGTTCTTCCATGTAATACTTCAAACTAATGTACTGAGTGGGCATGTGCCAGATGCTGTGATGCACAAGACTAGCCTATGTCTGTTTCCTGACTAAAGTGTTCCTTCTTCTCCCTCCCTTTAATCCCACCCACCCCTCAATGGCCAGGGCAGTTCCTACCTTCCTGTATGATGCCTTTCCTGGTTACCGTCCAAGAACTTTCCTTTGTGTGAAATCTCCACGTTCTGAAACGAGTGCTGGCCTTTGTTCTCTGACTGGTCCTTTTGCTTTAGTGCTCTTTCCCTGAGCAGTTATTAATGTAGGGTAACCACCAGGCACCACCTGTCTCTGTATCTCTGCACCCACCCTGCCTCAGTCCAGCAGTAGGCATGAAGCTGGGCGTACATCCTCTCCAGCTCACTGAGCACGAGCACCCTGAAGTGAAAGGCTCTGACGAGTGTAAGAGTGTGAGTGAGCAGATGGCAAGATGTTATGGTTTCCAAAACAAGTTTCTCAGTAGCATAAACATGAGCAAAAAAAATTTTTTTGTCCTTTTTTAAGAAAACAGCTTTACTGAGATTATATAATTAACATACTACACAATTCACCTAAAGTATGTGTTTTTTAGAAAGGAAAGTCAACAAAAGTGTACAATCTAATGGGTTTTATGTATTTCATTATTCTTTAAAATTGTGCTATAATCTATGTAGTCTTTTGTTTTAAAGGTACTCTGTGATTATCCTCAGACATTTAAGGTTTAAAAAGGGGGGAAAGGTCAGCTTGTGTTTAATGAACTTACCTTTGAGAGATTATTTCTCAAATCTTGAACAGCAAAGAATCACATTCATGAATACAGTTTATATAATGATTACTTTTCTCTTGAGAAGAGTGTTGCTTGTTTACTGGTTGCAATATAGTTCAACTATATTGTTTGCCAAGCTGATATCTACTATGGCAGCACCCCCTTCCCTTTATGTGAAAGGCGGGGCCTGCTCAAGCATTAACCATTTCTATACAGCCTTTCTACACTGCCTTACACTCTGTTTCTAAGGGTTATGTAATATTTCTAGTCTATTGAAGTTTGGTGGTTTGTTACAAAGTCAAAAAAAAAAAAAAATACATGGGACCGATCCGTACTTTTCCATATCACTGTTTTGCAAAAGTGCAATGGCACTTTTGTCTTTAAATATAATTCACCTGTCCTTGTAAATGTCACTGAAGTGTCCACTGAAGAGTCTTATTCTGCTAAAAAGCCAATTACTGATTACTTTCACTCAAAGTGAAATAAGAATTAAAAGTTAGTCTTTTTTCCTGGTGAGTACAATTCAGCCAGGTAAGACTTTATTAAACTTTTCTCCCTAAGATAAAGAAGTTGAGCTACTACTGGACCCCGTTCCTCTCCCTCAGTGGGCTCCTGAAGATAGTGAGCCAAAAAGGTTTCTGATACAATAGCCTTGGGAACGAGGAACAGAGAAGTTGGTTCTATTGTGATACAGGTGTGGTGGTGGGATTTACAAAACCGACTTAGTAACTGAACAGCTGCAGTTACCACCTCCTCCTTAGAGATGATACCCTGAAACGTAACCCTTCTACTCTCCTTCAGCAACAGCTATGAACTCTAAGGGCTACAATCACATCTTCCCCAACGAAAGGAATGCCTGGACCATGACATAACTGGAGAAAAGCAGGGGAAACCGGTGCCTTTTTTATCTCCCCTTTTGTCCATAAACCTAATGAATGTCTCCTCTTCTTAAGTGCTGGGTGAGATAAGAGAGGAACACAACACGGGTATCTTGAACATTAACAGGGGGAAAACAAATGAGCAGCACTAATTCCACATAAGTATGTGCTCTCATTCAGACTTGAGAAAGAAAAATATTAAAGTGGACTGCAAGTTTGTTTGTAAGAATAACAGGAATTTTGTTACTACCTATGTATTCTGTTCTTTCTTATTATAAAAGGCTAAGCTTTTATAAAAGCATTAAAGATCTGAACATTCCACAAAAGTACTGGCTTCAGAACAGTTTATAATCCTGAAACAGTCAAGTTGTTGGAGAATGTCAACTGCATTTCTTCTACTGAAAAGTGCCGCCTAACAAGGCCACGTCTAACAAAATTCTAGACCTATCAGAGGCTGTTACTTTTGACACTTGCCACAAGAGATGGGCTACTCTTTCCTGATGATATATGCGTATGTACATATACATTTATAAGTGGAGACATGGCCTGCCTTTGTGCTCTTTATGTGGATATCATTTCTTGACCCAAACAGTTATCTTGATTTAAAAATGATAATTGCTTCACTCACACCCATACTCACTCTCTCTCATACTTAAATTTCTGAAAAGCCTTACTGGAATTACTGAAGTTTCTTCTTTCTCATCTCTCCTGCTGTGTGCACTCAAGGGGCTTGAAGGAATAAGCTCTGAAGGCCCAGATGGCTCCTTCAGATGCTGCAGGTAGTCATAGTCATCATCAAAGAACACGCCATACTTCCTCTGCTCTGCTCGCCTTTCTTCATCGTTTATCTTGGATAACAAAAAAAATGGAATTAGTATTTCTTCCAAGGATAAGGCATAGGAATCTTACAATGAGCACAGCTTTCCAAATAGGAAATAAGTGGCACACAAACATGTGGGCCAACAGGAATAAGATAAAGGATTCTTGACAAACTCAGCAATACAGAGCTTCTAAACTAGAATGCTATATAAAATTAAAATGGAATAAAAACAATTCTTCTGTCCACTAGACATTTCTGTGCAACAACTGGAGTTAAGAAACACACATTTTGTTTTATCATGTATTTCGAAGGTTAGAAGACAAGACTGGGGGCCTTCAAAGGTAAGTACAATTTCTTATATTTGAATGCAAAGACACTTTTCAACACGAAACAAAACTGGCTTTACTGAAAAGCTTAGCATGACCAGTGTCCCCTGCCAACACTTTCTTTCATATTAGCCACAATTAACAATTATTTAATGATAATCAAATCAACCCTTTCAAGACTCCCTAGCATTTTTTAATGCTAACTCATGAGCTCATGTGTTTTACACCTCAGGAGATGACTGACCAGGACACAAATATAGTTTGTGGTTCCAACATGGCAGCACCTCAAAGAAAGAAGACACTGAGCATACGTATGTTTGTGCTCTAAATATCACGCAGCCCTGTAGCTGCCAGTTTAGTAAATATTTACCATTATTCTACAAGATTTATTCATTTCAATGTCTCAAAGATGCTTTATCCCCCCAATCAAAACGAATATACAAGATTTAAAAATCAGCACATATCCTGGAAATTAAGTCATAAATCCTTTCTTTCTTTTTCCAGACAGAGTCTCATTCTGTGGCTCTGGTAGAGTACCATGACATCACAGCTCACAGCAATCTCAAACTCCTGGGCTCAAGTGATCCTCTGCCTCAGCCTCCTAAGTAGCTGGGACTACAGGCATGTACCACCATACCTGGCTAATTTTTCTATTTTTTGCAGGGATGAGGTCTTGCTCTTGGTCAGGCAGGTCTCAAACTCCCAAGCTCAAGCAATCCACCCACCTGGGCCTCCCAGAGTGCTAGGATTACAGCCATAAGCCACCTCGCCCGGCCATAAATTCTCAGAAGCCTAGTTATTTATTTCTTCTCAGTTGGCTAGCAATTTATTTAAAAACACTAACAGTGCACCTATAATTCTACTGGCTACAGAATAGGACCTACTTTCTGTGTGGGCAAAAGAACCCTCTGGGGTGCAGTCTCATCTGCTGCTAAAGGATCTCGCTGGCTCCGGTGGACCAAGTGAAAAGACACAGCTTTCTTCTTCTCTATAAAGGGCTTTTTCTTCCTGTGAGGCTTGGAAGAAACAGAATCATAACAATTCATTAAGACAGAACAACAACAACAAAACTCCAGTGAATAATATCATAGTCCACACATGCATCTTAAGTTAGGTGAAGGATCAACAGATTTGATCTCCATCTCTGGGGCAGGTAAACGTTTGTTGAGCAGCTACTCTGCTCCAGACCTTGTTATGAGAGCTGGGAATACAACTGTGGGAAAGTCAGGTAAAGTCCCTCTTCTTAGCAAGAAATCAACAAAATAATTATTCCAAATGATGAAAATATATTTGCAAGGTGATGTGTGAATGACTTAAGTACTACTTAAGATTGGGTGCTCAGGCAAGGTCGAGGCGGGTTGAACCAGAATGACAAGACGCCTGACACAAGAAAATATGGGTAGACAGTTTCGAACAGGGCAAACACTTCATCTATTAACGAGTAAATAAAAAGACCCAAACAGCTAAAGTTTAATAAGATTCGTCATCCTTTTCTACATTCTTATTTCGCTATGCAATCTTTGTTTTCCAAAGAAAACCCAACTAAGTGGCCTTACTTTGGGCCCAACTTCAGACTCTAGCTAAGTTCCTTTTCCCCAAGCAAATAAGACAAGTGGACAGCTGCCACTCCAACGCTTAGAGAGGCAAGTAACTCTCCTTTTGCCCGACCCCATAAGGCACAGGGCGGGGCATTTGTGTCCAGTGTCACAGGTTTTTAAGTAACAGCAGGCGCACAGAGCTGCAGGGCTCCAGGGGCAAAGGGGAGGATATCCTCTTCGGGCCAGTCCCCAGGGAGGTTCGGCCGTGGGAAGTACAACTTGTAAATCGTGTCTGGGATGGGGAGGGTGCCGCAAACAGGCTCCGGCATCACCCTAACCCAGGCTGCAGTAACCACAGGCATTACCGGAACCTGCCTGACTTCCGCAAAAGCACAGCGCCCCGCCGCCAAGCCTGCTCACCATGCTGCAGCAGCGCGGCACTCAGCCCCCAGAGGAGCAGCTACTAAACGCTAAAAGTCCGCAGGGAGCCCAAGACCCCGCTCGGCCGCGTCTTCAGGGATCCCCACACGTGCGACCCCAGGAGCCGGGAGGTGACGTCACGCAACACGCCGGGGAAACGGACCAATCGCCGACGAGTTAATGGGTCGCTGCCGGAAGTTTCGTGTGGGTTGTCTCTTCTCAACGATCGCGAGAAGCTATTGGGAGGCGGAGCTAGATCGGTTCCCACCCCCGGGTGGGCGGTGCTTTTCCGGCCAGAATTCTCCCACTGGGGGAGGGAACCTCGGGGTATCTTTGCGTTGAGAAGAGAAATGGGGGTTGCTACAGGTGGACACATGCCCCCCTCTTTATAGCACCCTCTACTGAGACCAGAGACACTACGTTCGTCCCCACTGACTTGTGTTCTTTTCATATTCCCCACAGTAACAGAAAAAAAAAAGTGTCACAGCAGGGAGGTGGCCTCCCTCCAGGTTCATCAAGGTTTCAGGTTTCCTCTTCTCGGCGAGGTCGGTTGCCTTAGCAACGAGGGGACCAGGGCCTTGCTGTTGTGGCCTGCACCACACTTAATTAGGTCTTTAATTCTCCATGGTTTAATGCATTGCTTTCATCTGTCCTGTTAACACCCTCTCCCCCGAGACTCTATTGGCTGTAGAGGCATTTGAACTTGTATCTTCAGAATCTCTGGTGTTTGCATACATTATCTTAGAAGGTGGGAACGAATGTTAATTCTGCTTCAGGTCATTCCTCAATTGGTTGCTCAATTGTTGCAACGTGGTTTAAGCAAATATTAAGCATACCTTCTTAGGAATATTTCAGGCAGGTGCTGGAGCCCCTTACATAGCTTTTGGGGGGGGTGGGAAGGAAATATAAAAGAGTGGTAAATATTCAAAGTTTTATCAGCAGATTTTTCCCCCTCAAATTTGTTTCCCTTTGGTGTTCCCAATGTCTTAATTATCTTGGATTACGTCTCTACATCCTGTATATTACCACTGTGTTTGTGGAACATTATTCTTTTATTACAAAAAAAAAATTATAGAAAAAGTTTGAGGTTAAGACCACAAAACTTGTCTTGGAATGTTGTTGGTAACAAATAATACAGAACACTCATATGCGTTAGACATTCATTGTTACTGTTTGTTATATAAAATTAAGATCCCTGAGGGCAGGTTGGGTTCCATTTCAATCTATTTACTACATTATCCTCAGGGGCTAGAAGAGTGCTTGGCACATACACACAATAAATATTTGTTTAAATGAATTAACGTTCTGGCACTTTATATGAATTATCTATATTTCTTACTTCCACAACACTATGAAAGAGATGTTATTATCTTCATCTTATCAATGCCTCAAAAATGAGGCCTAAGAAAGTTAAGTAACTTTTTTTGTTTTGTATTTACTAATGCAGTTACATTTATTTCTTCATGCATGTGGCTTCAAATTATTGAATATGGTCCTTTTATTTCAACTGAGGGACTCCTTTTAGCATTTCCTGTGGGCAAGTCTACTAGTGACAGATTTCCACAGTTTTTGTTTATTTGGGAGTGTCTTAATTCGTGCTTCATTTCTGAGAGATGGTTTTGCCAGCTGAACAGTTTGGGTTGACAGCTTTTCTCTTTTAGTACTTTAAATGTGTCATCCACTGCCTGTGGTCGCCATAGTTTCTGATGAGAAACCAATCTTAAGTTTTATTTGGAATCTCTTACACGAGATGATTTTCTCTTGCTACTTTACAATTAAGTAACTTTCTTAAAGTCACACAACTAGCTAGTAACTGGCAGAGTAGGGATTTAAGCCTGAAGAGTCTCAGTACAGCCTGGCCACCTAAATACATTGCTTTTTTTTTTTCTTTTGAGCAATATTCTCCTTGCTTTATATATTTATCTGTGTAAACACATGGAGCTAAGCCCTTTGTATTCATCGCGTCACTTAATTCCTTCAACTAGCCTGTGAAGTACAAATAGATAACACTAAGCCAATTCACAGATGTGGGGAATTGAAATTGTTTTCCTGACATCACAAGTGGAGAAGCCTAGAAGTATAGCCCATCAGGCTTCCTAAACCTAGCTTTTGTGAGAAAATCCCTAGCAAAACTGCCTAGTAAAAGTCTTAAAGAGTTCAATGGAGACATCCACATAGATGAAGGATAGGAAAAAATGCCCTTCAAGTTCACTATTTAGGTATGGCTCTTATCCATATGCTATACTGTCTTCTTAGGGACATCAACCTGCAGATTCTGCTGTTTCTACCTTCTGAATACCCAAAGGTATCAGTATCACTTCACCCCATTTTATCAAATTTATCATTTTAAACACTCTACTCAAGTCATTTCTCTGCATAAAATCCTTTGATGTCCACCCTCGGCTTCAGGATAAATTCCAAACTCTTGCATGGCAGCTGAGACTGGATGTCATCTGGTCTCCAGCCAATGATATAACATGTCCCCTATTCTTTCACATAGCACAGCTCAGCCCTGCCAAACTGTCTCTAGTTCCTGCATGTACCTGAAAGACATTGGCTCTCTCCTGGCCACCTCAAAGCCTCTTCCTCTCTGGTTTTCAAGTCTTAGTTTAGCAGCTCTATCCCTTCTAGCTGAACCCAAGGCTGAGTTGGCCCAAAAGGATTGGAAGGGGAATTTTTGCAAGGGACTACTCCAAACCATCCCAAGAAGGAGCCAGTTTGGATACGGAAGAAAGAAACTCTGAATGCCAAGGTCAGTCCGAAGTGTTTACTAGGGAACATACAGAGTGCTTCAGTGTACAGGGAGAAAAGACACGTTTGTACCTAAGGATGTCTGCAATGAGAGTTTCTGGTTTGAGAGTGTATGTGAGGGTTTAGGGAATTTGACTCAGGGCCAAGGCTAGTCTCTCTGTGTTCACCAACATATTTTCATCGTTCAGCGTTTTAAGCAATAACCTATACAACTTTGTCAGTGCCTGGGAATGTTCAAGGCCCCAGCTTGAGTTCAAACCTACAGGGGGAAAGAACCATGCAGCTGTCCAGGTCACAGAGTGGTCAAGGAACTCTGTTTCTTAGTCAGGTCATGGAAAGAAAGGTGGGGGAACTGAGGGACCCTATACCATCGCTGCCTCTGGGAAGCTTTCTCGTGTTCTTCAAAACTGAGCCCATCCCAAATGTTCTCATTGTATCCTGCGATTACACGACTGTACTCAGTTATGCTGAATTGTAAATCTTTATTTTCATCTGTGTTTAGAACCAGACTGCAGTCGCCCACTTGAGAGCAAGGATCTTTGTCCTGCTAACTTTACTTCCTCAGGGGTTCACACAGTTAAGGCTCAATAGTAATTATACAATTTGAAGAGCTTTACATGTATTTACTCACTAAATCCTTACAACAGGATTCAAGTAGATAGATAATGCTATTACTAGTTTTTACTGAGTAGAGATTGAACAACAGAAAGTTAAGAGACTTTTGTCCCAGGACACAAAGTCAGTAAGTGATGAACACAAAAAGTGAACTCCAGTGTAGCTCAAGTCATACTTTTAACGATTTTAATACTATATACTCCATTTCCAAAAAATAGACCATTCCAAAATATCCCCAACGCATGTGGTGAGTTCACATGTGTCAGAAACCATTCTCGATGCTGCCTTAACACAGGAAAGGATTATTTTCTACCATGAAAGGCACAAATAATTGAAATCTTAGAGTAAGGATCATGAACCCAAATCACATGTCTCCTACTCTCTTATTAGGATGCTCTGATTAATGGTATCTATTTTAAGGTGATTATTCAGAATTTCTGGTTTAGTCTAGGTTTTACAAAGTTCTTTTTCATACGGAACTAGCTCACCCCCCCCCGTAATCAGGCTTATCATTTAAGCCCAATGTATGATGCTTTCACTCACTCTCCAACTTAGAGAACTTCTTAGCCTCAGCATCACTCAATGAGTCCTAAGTACCAGAAAACCGTGTATGCAAAAGTGGAAAGAACAGGAACTGGACTCTGAAGTAGTAACTACATTAAAAATTACATGCTTGACAACACGAATAAAGTTTATGGAGAAGGCAGGGCACGGTAGCTCATGCCTTTAATCCTAGCACTCTGGGAAGCCGAGGTAGGTGGATTGCCTGAGTTCAGGAATTCAAAATCAGCCTGAGCAAGAGTGAGACCTCATCTCTAAAAAAAATAGCCAGGCATTGTGGCCAGCACCTGTAAGTCCAGCTACTCAGAGGACTAAAGCAAGAGGTTCATTTGAGCCTAACAGTCTGAGGTTGCTGTGAGCTATGATGCCACAGCACTCTACCCAGGGCGACACAGTGAGACTCTGTCTCAATAAAAGAGGAAGGAAGAAAGCTCATGGAGGTACTTACTTCGTTTATGAAAAAGGTTAAGTGTAGTATAAAGATAGATGTACCAGGGTGTTCACTGGAACACTGCTTGTAACAGAGAAAAGCAGAAAAGCAAAACAATTAAAATTTCATTAGTGAGCCAGGCATGGTGGTACATGCCTGTAGTCCCAGCTCCTGGAATGGCTGAGGCAGGAAGATTGCTTGAGCCCAGCCTGGACAACATAATGAGACCCCATCTCTAATAAACAAATTAATAAATCTCTAACAAACAAATAAATAAATTAGTAATGAATTAATTGAAAAATATATGAACCATTCAGATAATGGGCTACCATGAAGCTATTGAGGAAGCTGATCAACGTGGACAGCCCCATATTAAATCTAAAAATAAGCCACTTGCAGAACATCACGAGAGATGTCCTTTTTTGTTAAAAAAATTGTATAATAGAATTAAAATTGTAAATTGTATAAGAGAAAGTGTTTTATACAGAAACATCAGAGTGCAGATGTTTTAAAAAGCAGGAATTTGAGAGGGGGTGCTTATCTATATAATGCAGCATTTCCCACTGAAGCACAAATATTTCCCTCCAGTATTAAATGGTAACAGTTGTATTCATTGTATATTAGCTGAAATGAGTTTCTGATCTTTGTTTCATTCTTACTGTGAACTTGGGGCTGGTGGGTCTCAGATTACTCATCTGAATGTAGAAGGGGAATGATAATGCTATTAATACCTTAGAGAGGGGTTGTTAGATTACATAAGAAAATGTGTGTGACATGCTTAGACCTGTACCTGGCTTTTAGTAAGTGTTCAATGAACGTGAGCTCTTGTCCTCTTCCAGCTAAATGTATTAACGGTTGTTCACCTAACTGCATTGCACCTCAGGATGCCATCTCCTGAAATAGGACTTGCAATGTCTCGGATTTGTCAAGAGACATGAGTTCTGCTTCCAATCAGGTTCATATCCTGAGAATCTGTTTGCTTGAACGTTGACTTCTCTGTTTCCCTGTATCTTATCCTTTTGCTTTCCCTAAATTTCTGGGGCTTTTCAGGTCCTTGGTAGCACATACTTAGATTTCAAATCTTTTACTTGCTTCTAGCTCCTAGTAAGTACATGTTCTTGAAAATTCTTTTTAAATGCATAAGCTTTTCATATTTCTTGACTTTCTGTTTACTGACACCTCTTCTTACAGTAAAACATACACACATTTTATTGGTAAATATGCCTGGCAATTTTTTTTTTTGAGAAAGGATCTTGCTTTGTTGCCCAGGCTGGTCTTGAATTCCTGAGTTCAAATGATCCTCCCCGCTTAGCTTCCCAAGTAACAGGGACTACAGATGTGAGCCACCTATGCCTGGCTCCACTTGGAAATGTTAATCTAAATTAATTTTCTTTACTGTACTTTTGTATTTTTTTTTTTTTTGCAGTTTTTTTGGCTAGGGCTGGGTTCAAACCCACCACCTCCAGCATATGGGGTTAGCGCCCTACTCCTTTGAGCCACATGTGCCGGCCACTGTGCTTTTGTATTATAAAATGAATTTTAAATATTCTTTGGTATAAGGGCTTGGCGCCCGTAGCCCAGTGGTTACAGCACCAGCCACATGCACCATGGCTGGTGGGTTCAAACCTAGCCCAGGCCAGCTAAAGAACAATGACAACTGCAACAAAAAAATAGTAGGGCATTGTGGTGGGCACCCGTAGTCCTAGCTACTTAGGAAGCTGAGGTAAGAGCCCAAGAGTTGGAGGTTGTTGTGAGCTGTGACACCATGGCACTCTACTGAGGGTGACTCGGTCTCAAAAAAAAAAAAAAAATATATATATATATATATATTCTTTGATATATTTCAGCTAGACTCTAGCTTTAGGATATAAAAAGTGCATTAGTCATTATTAGTCCCTTTTCCTTGAATAACAGACACTATAAAAACATGAAAACCTTATGGCCTAATCACATCGTGCAGCATTTAACTTATGAATTTAATTCGATGCTTTCATTAAATGAAAAATATCATTACTCTTGAGATCGGCTCTTCTGCCTGTCATTCAATCAGGGAGCACACACTCAGAATTTGAGTGACGTGAGATGTTAATCTGCTGGTTTCTATAGAATCAGATTGTTCAGAGTGTATAATTACTCTGCTCTGTGCTTCTTATACAAGAATACCTCAGCTTACACAAGAATGTAATTCTTATCCTTTAAAGATAAGGATATATATATATGTCATGTATTATTAACATATAGCAACTAAATGTCAGCTAACTCCTTCAGTTGTGGGCAAATTAAAGAACCAGACACCTATTCCAATGCTGAAGTAAAAATAGGCTATTTTAGACTTATTGAAATGGTATGGCTGTATAAAGTATTTGGGGGCAATATATGGCTTTCAGATATAATTTTTGCTTTACACCTCCCTCTATATAATGTTCTATTCCATCTTATTTAATACATTGGCTGATACACTAGAAAAAGATTTTTTCTTTGGGACATGGTGTTTCATTAGGTCAAGACAGATCAAGAGACATGTGAGTTATACATGCTTCACAGGCCCTGGGCTCAAAACTAGCTTAAGTTAAGTATGTGGTCCAACTCACGTGGCAGTTAAAATTACACTAACCAGTAAAACCCAGTTAAATGTAACACAAACATGCTAAGTGCTTGGATGACGTGTAAACGATTTGATTTTACAGACTTGGAGACAATGGCAATGAGAAATACAGTTTATTAAATTTTTAGTGCAGTCATTTCTTCATAGCCTCAAGGTATATTGTCTGTGGAAGACGTTTATTATCCATTTCCACAGCTTTCATTACATGTGCTGGTGATTCGCAGATTCCTCTCTGTAGCCTTGGCTTTCTTCCTGACCTTCAGACTCATGCCCAGCCTCGTACACCTATCTACATGTGGGCACCCAAAAGAAGGCAATTCAAACAAACTGAATTAAGTCCTACATTGAATGCCTCCCCTCTCCACATCTCTAGTCCTTTCCTTCCACTCTCCACGCCTCCACTGGAGCTTTCCATCAGCCTGACCTCTGCTGTTTTCTATTTCAGCCAGCAGCACCAACATCATCTGCCCAAGACAGCCCCATGACAGGTATGATCTCAGCCTTTCCATCTCCTCCCCTCCCCATATGCATCAATCTCTTCTAGTCCATAAATGTCATTTGCGTTTGTTTATGTCTCTTCTTTCCAACAATTAATACCTTGTTGGGGCCACCAGCACCTCTTAACCAGATTATGGTGATAGTTATGGCCCCTAGGCTTCTAATAGTCGCTCCTCCAAACTGATCACCTGTGCTCAGGTGATTAGGGCAAATCTGAGGATGATACCCCTGAGCTCAAAATACTTCAGTGAATCCCTGTTGTCTTAAGGATAAATGACAAATTCTTTGACAAAATTTACAAGGACCCTCAAGATGTAGCCTTGTTTACCGGTTTAGTCATCTTATAGCTCTATCTTTGGCTCAGTTTAAATAGTTTTTTTTTTTTGTTGCAGCCATCATTGTTGTTTGGTGGGCCTGAGCTGGATTGGAACCCGCCAGCTCAGGTGTATGTGGTTGGTGCCTTAGCTGCTTGAGTCACAGGCACCGAGTCTCATTTAAATATTTAATTGTGCCCCTTGAGCACAACTATAGAGTTTGGTCTCAGGAAAAAACAAGATTAGACACTGACATGAGAAAATGCAGAATCTAACTGGAGATCGTTTAAATGAATTATGTCTAGTTGGACAGAAAGAATATGGAAAAAATGCAAAAATTGCAAGTAGGCCAGAAAAAGATTGTTGAACTTCAACTTGGGTCTTCCTTCTATTTACGAGATGAAAAAACTTGTTTAAGATGTACAGTCCTCGGCTCGGCGCCTGTGGCTCAATTGGCTAGGGCGCCAGCCACGTACACCTAAGGTGGCGGGTTTGAATCCCCAGCCTGGGCCCGCCAGGCAACAATGATGGCTGCAACCAAAAAATGGCCGGGCGTTGTGGAGGGCGCCTGTGGTCCCAGCTACTTGGGAGGCGGAGGCAGGAGACTCGCTTGAGCCCAGGAGTTGGAGGTTGCTATGAGCTGTGATGCCATGGCACTCT